>OMNN01024016.1:0-29051 GCA_900302755.1 Chromis chromis
CTGACTAGCAAATAGTGTGTTACCCAATATTTTCTGGGGAGCACCTCCAAAACAATAGTGATCTATCCTTGCTGACTCTTTTTACGTCTTAGTTGCTGTTTTTTCATCTTTCTTCCAATATTAAACATCTGAAATACAAATGGCATTTGTCTGTGGCACACTTCGAAAGAGCCACTTCCAAAGAAAAATAGGACATACTCAATCCAAACAAAAACAGACTTTGTGGCTGGTTCAGCAAAAATCTTCACCAGGACAACAATCTGCTGGCAGACAGGAGCGCTTTGAAAAACACGCTCATTCAAAAGCTTCAAGTCCCACTGCTCCACATACAACAACAGACCACTTCCAAAGATAATAGAAAGCCTGCCAAGTTCAGATAAACAATAAGAACCAGGTCCAACCTCACCTACAACCTATAGATAGGCAAAAGCTCTTAAGTGGTTTTGGCTTTGTGAAGCTCCTCAAATCTTTTTTTTATTTTTTGATATAGCACATGGGAACAGTTTCAAAGCCTGAATCACCATGACCAAAGCACAGCACAGGATGTGGGACATGTTTTGAAGGTGGTTTTCCATTGTGTGTGTGTGTGTGCGCAAAAAAGAGAGAGAGTGAGACAGAGCAAAAGGGAAAGAATGAGTGCGAGCGAGAAACGCTTGTGTGGCATGTTTCCGACAGGACAAGGATCGCAACACAAGCAGGAAGTTTGTCCTGTTGGGATGTGGGAGTGTCCAGACAGCCCAGCTCTTAACGTAAAATGTCATTACTGCATGACTGCATACACAAGTTACTACAAGCCAACTCCAAACACCAACAGTAGGCTGAAGAGACACATTTGCTCAAATTAGAAACCGTTAATCTCAAGTGTTAATCTTGGATTTTGAGGAGTTTGAATTTTTCTAAATCCTCTCCTACATTTATCTGGATGAGGAGTGCATTTGTAAAGAAAAGTGAATTCATTACTCCAGAAAATGCAGACCAAGAGCAACTGACTGACTTCCAATAGTAAACAGTCTCTAGAAATCCTGGTAGATACATTACAGTTAAAAAAAACAACCTCTAAATTCATTTAGAAGGCGAGAAATGGATACTCTAACGAAGTTTAAAACAGCATATCCCTGGCAGCCAAGGATTTGCATCCTGTCAATGCCGACAAACCTTACACAATCAGTTACAATTAATTTTCATGTATGTGAAAAACTGGGAGGAAAGAGTTATTGTTTCTTACAGTAATGTGATGGTAGTCTGGGGCAACACTCAACAAGGAAAACTGTTGTGAGGGGTGAGGCTTGTTTGCTTACCTTTAGATATATGCATATCACATAGCCTGGGTGGAGTAGAAGCTACATGTGAACAGACACCTAAATCAGCTACCTGTCTAGTGAGGGAGTCAAAATATTTTGCAGGTTTGCAGGCTTTTAGCTGACCATGATTTTTTTCCTTTAAGGTGAACAATTACAGTAACATACATGATCATTTTTAAGTCTTTCTGCTTATGCAACTGTCCTATTGACATACAGAAGACAACCTCTGCACAGTCTGTCAGTTATGTGCCATATGTATACACAAGGCAGCAACTTTAAAGATCCCCTCCAGGCATGTCTGAAGAGATTGTGTAAAAAATGAATTCTTATCTGACATGTTTTCCCATGAAAAAGCAATATTTTTCATTTCAAATGTTTAACTACTGGATAGAAGATTTATCTTACATCACTGAAAAGCCATTCTCAGTGTTTGTGCAATTCAGTTTTCCAAATCACACTTGTGTGTGTTGGACCACGATTGGCTTCCAGAGTAGTTGTGAGTCACAAATCATGCTCGCAGGTACTTTCAGAGGATGAAAAAGACACAAAATGACCCCAAAAAGACACAAAATGACCACAAAAGCACCCAAAAGACACAAAATGACCCCAAAAAGACACAATATGACCACAAAAAGACACAAAATGACCCCAAAAAGACAGAAAATTACCACAAAAAATACACAAAATGACCCAAAAAGACCACAAAAAGACACAAAAAGTTGTTTTTACAGTGTCTGGCTGATAAAAGTCCTCCATTTAATCCAGTGTGATAACCAAATAATCCAAAAGCCGAATGCACTAAAAGCATTGCCTACTATTTTGATAAATTACTTATAAACTCACGTTATGTTAAAAGCAAAAGGACAGGACAGGAGACGCCTGTCGAAAACTAAAACGAAACACCAGCAGTCCTCTAGTGTCAAACTCTGAACAGACATCATTCTGCACAGTGAATGTCAAACATCCAAGAGAAGTTACACTCACCAAACACATTTCTGAGTGTAGAGGAACAGTGTACCATATGTATTAGACAAATTAGATGTGATGGCGTGACTGCCCCCGGGTCAGGATATGGTATGAATGTTGGAGTGAACAAAGAGTACACAGCAGGTGTTTAGACGAGGCTTAAGGATCACAGATTTTTTGGTGTGTGTGTGTGTTGTTGTTGTTGTTGTTGGTGCAGTAGAGGTTGTAAATTTCATCATAAACATAATTCAATAAATTTGTACATTTCCCTCTACACAATATGCTGGTGTACGGTCTGCTGGTGAATAAACGGATGCAGCTAAAGCCTTGGTAAGTAGAAGACTATATTGAAGAATGAATCAATCAGTACCTCACTCCCTCTTTTTCCTTTTATCACTCCCCCTTTGTCCATCTCCCTCACTATTTTCAACCAGTTACCACACATTTAAGCATCACTGTCACTGAATTTATCTCCATAACTGATAGCAAAGCCAGGACACCTAAGGTAGGCCTCTAGCCATGTTCAAGAGGAGTTACTATGTCGGTCTAAACGGAGTACAGACTAATAAGTGTACTTTTAAGAAAGCTCCTAAGTAACTGTTCTTATATAATAACTTGATGTAACAGTGGGCCAATATGTCATATGTAATGAAGAATGGCTGGCTAGTCAGTGCTCTTGCCTGCTTATCATCAATGCTGACCTCTGGGGTCAAGTAGCTTACAATTCCTCCTCCCCACTAGTCTGCTTCTTTGATGAGGTCTAATGACTGTTGTTCTTTGGTGTGCCACTCCTAATGCCAGGATTTATGCTTGTCCCAGTCTCTAACAGGTAAGTGTGACTGTAACTTTAACCTTCAACTGCAAGAGACAAAAAAAAGAAGCATGCTGCAGGAAAACACACGGGAGAGAAACCCTGGTTAAAAAATAATAATAATACAACATCAGAAGTATAAACCGATGTCTTCACTCATTAAGCCAAAATGCAAACAACTAAATTATATCCCCACGTTTGGAATTACTCCTCGCCTCGTGAAAGCACACAGAATTTAATGAGCTCAGATTTCGCAACAAGATCTAATGTCCGCTGACAGCAGACTGTGCTGAGCAGCTGGAAACTGGAACAATCAGAAAACTATGAAGAAGTGAAGAAGACAAAGAGAACAAGCAAAGCTGTGGTTGGAGTTTTAACTGAGCACTGACGCGCTGATTCTCAACTACTGAACCTGAAGAATTACTTCAGGCGCTGTAGATATAAAATGAAGCATGACTGAACGGCCTATTCATCACCTGAAATATAAACAGTGGACAATTCAGATGAAATGTGTTGTTTTCTACTTAGAAAGCCTGAAGCAAAGACCTACCTGTAGGCTACCCAGATGAAGTACAGGCTTAACAACTCAAAACAAAAGACGTCTTGTCACACTATCATCAACTCTACAAGCAGCAGGGAATGTTCAGTATCATATGCTACCGTTGTAACATCCAATCACTCCAACTAGTGCTGAAAAATGATTTTATACTACCAGTGTTTAGTCAAATGTGGCCAGACTGATTCAACACAGTCAAGATTGCAGACATTACATATGAAACCTTTTGAAGAGGGTTGGGCTTTATCACTGTACACGCTGTAGGTCAGAGCAGACTGGGTGGGGTCGCAGTTGATTATGCAACACTGGATCTAGGTGAATAAGCCACACTGTGTGGTGGTGACGTGTCCTAACCATTTTCTTCAGAGAGATCACACCACAAATACATTCAACAGCCATTACCACTGACACACTTACAGTCAAGCAACATCTTAATTTATGTCTGAAACACCGCACCTGAACATAAAACAATTACTCTTCTGGACAGGGACTAAAATCCGACTCATAAGTTAAGCCTTTCCCTGCTGATCTATTAATTAACAGTGGCAGTGACTCTCCAGTCAGGAACCATTAAACCATTGCGGAAGAAGAGAATGCAATTATATGGCATAATTAAAAATGTAGCTGTCAAACTTAATGAGAATATGGAAATTATATCGCATAATTCTGACGTCTGATCTGATGTGATTTTTCATCTCTTCAGAGGGGTGATAGCTTGAGTGCCAAATAAGTGATTGTTATGATTTATTCACCTGGTATGTTTCCATTGCACTTTGATGTACCGATTAAAGACAGCGACTAACAGCCTAAAACCTTTTCTCCATTATTTCAACTACTATTCAAATTCTCTGCATTTCGACTTAGTAAAATTAACACAAGACCAGGTGGATGGAAATGCAGTTAATGTCAGAACTATGTAAAACTGCACAATCCTGGAATGTGCAACGTGCATCGACAAGCATTAATGCCTAACCCAAATGTTTGATTTAATCATAACAAAATGGCCGCAGGACAAAGCTAAGGTGTGAACAGAAGAGTTGAAAAAAAGCAGGTGTAGTGTCACAAATGAAGTGAATCACCATACCAATGTGCAATGTGATGGTATTGTTAAAATAAAGGCAGAAAAGCTGTGGAGTTAGTTCTATTTAAAATGTTTGCATCTATATGGTTCTGAATATTTTACATGGTTGAGGAGCTTGAGGTGGGATTTAAAAGACTGCATACAGGAATGAAACAAAACTAGCAGATGCCTTCTCTAAACAACCAACTTCCCATCAGACCTGTGTGGGTAATCAAAGAAATCAGAGAAACTAATAATAAACTATCATTCTCAACACAAAAGGTAATGAGAAACCATTAGAGCACTGGGTTTTCCTCATCCAGCAGATCATACATGCTAAAAACTACACTGAATGATAAAGTAAGTTTTGTTATCTGTCAAAAATTCCAACAGTCAAATTTATAAAACAACAATAAATAACTTCAAGGGCTTAACTAAACACTGCTGCAAATGATATGATCGTGACATTTGCATGTAACAAAGTCAGCAGGGCTGTGTTGAGGCACTGGTCTGACAGCCTCAGACGTACACCAGAGATATAGACACACTCCTTGGGGGAATGCTATGCCTACTCATTGACACTCTCCTGAGGTTTACAGTTCACTGATCCAGTCCTAATTCAAGCAAAAAAGACTTCCAGTATCTGTTAGGGCAATCCAAATGAAAGGAGAGCCATGTACCTTATTGCCTCCTGAGCCAGCAGAGCTGACCCTGATGTGCAGAGACAGAAGGAGGACCCCACAGCCTGAGGAAATGACCAACGCGAATGGGACCAGGGTGACACAGTTTTTAAGCATCCTGATCTGGATTCCTCAAATCCACTCACATCTGACAATTCTGTTAAGGAACTGAATGGCAGTGAAGTCGTGTGTGACTAGTATCCAACAATAGACAATCCTACACTTTAGAACTGTGAAGTAGGATGAAAAACACGGTGATAATGAAAGAATTTAGGCCCTTCATGCACGCTGTTGAGCTCACTGTGCTAAACCATGGAGGGTTTCCCTCTCATCTCTACCTCACAGTCACAACTTACAGACTGCTGCCTTCCATTAAACCAAGGGGAAATTGTTTTGCTCTGACATAAGACTGCAAAAACAGCTACAGAACGGAAACAAGAGCGAAAGGAAAGCTTCGTGAAGGCTCATGTTTAGCCAGTGTGGCACAATGTCATTCTTTTACCATGTAAAAGGAAGAACAAACACCTTTTCTCTCACTCGGTCAACAATGAATCTCAGTAACTGTACACTAAGATCAATGAAGCTCTTGAAGGTAAACCCGTTAAACAAAATGTCTCCTTTTACTCAGTGTTACTGAGTCATCAGAAGTCCATAAATCTGGGATATTCCCCCTTCGGAAAGCAACTGTGTAAAGACTTTGGAGCATGTGCATAAACACATAC
The DNA here is from genome assembly GCA_900302755.1 of Chromis chromis. Classification (NCBI taxonomy): domain Eukaryota; kingdom Metazoa; phylum Chordata; class Actinopteri; family Pomacentridae; genus Chromis; species Chromis chromis. Next base: position 6,097 of record OMNN01024016.1, read on the forward strand.
ATTTATAGCTTTATCATGCTGCCTATCCCTGCCACAGTCAGTTATGTTCAGAGAGTCCAATTAAAACATCGGCCACCCTTATCTGTCAACAGTTATTTGTACTCCAACTGGTTTCTCATTGACACGGCTCATGCACAATCATTTTATTATATATTATTGCCCCACCTCAATAGTAAAGACACAGCAGCAGGAACTTGTCAGAAGACTAAACTTGGGCTTTAGTTCTAAGAGAAAACTCTGGACAAATATGAGATTGACAATACTTATCTATAACACTAAGTGTAGGCTAGGTTAGGCTGGTTATCTGCCATTGCAGGTAACTTATTATAAAACTTATTGCCTATTATCTTTCTATGAAACCCAAATACTTATCAGTAAAAACTCTATAGACAGCCTTGATATCTTTTTAAAACCTTGCTGTTGGGGTGCAGAGCTGTCCTTGATGCTCTGTTGCACAGTGAGCTTGGTGAGTAAGATGTGACATAACATGAAAATCCCAGCCACAAATCAGGATGAGCTGATTTGGGAGAGGGAGGGGCAACAGAATTAGAGCAGAATTATGACAAAGCCTAAACGGTCTCCACAACAGCTTTTTTCAGAAAACTGCTGTATGCTGCGAACTACTGTCTACTATACAGTATATACATGAAAATATCTCCACTACCATTGCATGAGCACTTGTCATCAAACATTCCCTGTATAAATATCTAGGAAATTGTTCTCCCTTGAGGCTGAAGGCTCAAAAAAGGGTAGTAACTGTAATAGAATGAAAATACACCTGTTACTTACAACAGGTTGAGCTTGAATAGGCGGATAAAGTCCACTAGTGTGGCCACCATAGACATATATACGTAGACGTCGCATTGACTGTGGAGGGACGTGCCTAAAGCGCCGCCATCTTGGTACAGGGCTAGCAGAGGCGGGAGGGCATGGACATCTATGGAGGTAAGAGGGACTCCACAATCTTAAAGTAGAATTATTCACTGAATTTTCAACCGATTTCCAAACAGTTTGATTTGTTAAAAACGTCACACACGTAGCTATGGCAGGATGCTTGGATGTAAAAAAAAAAGTTTAAAAATGTCTGTCTGTCCTCCATGTCTGACGTTTGTAACAAACAACCCGCGTGAATATACGTTGATCGATTTATGATCACTTTTATAGTGCAAACATGTCATTCCTCTATAGACGTAATGCACTGTAGGAGCGAGTGGCACTGTACCAAGATGGCCGCCGCGTAGGCATGTCGGAGCAGTCAATGCGACGTCTACGTATATATGTCTATGGTGGCCACAGCCTTAAGGTGCAGCCAGGGACGACACGTCCAACCAGGACTTTCGTTGTGAAGTTCATCTGGAACTTTACCTTGACAATGGCATGCATTCGAAGGTCACTGGCATGCTCATGTGAAGAAAAGCAATCAGCAAATAAATAAAGTCTCAACCATGTTCCTAAACAAGTCGTATCTGCTACATGTTTAGTTTTGCAGCTCCTTTGCTTGTTAGTTCTTTTCAACACAGTTGTTATTATTGCTGGCTTCCTATTAATATGGCTGCTAGCACCATCTTGGTAGCCACAGTCCAGGTCATTGCTCACCAAGCATATGAGCTACATCTGTCCAAAAGATGGGAGGGTAATACGCATGCAGTCTGGGGATATGTGGCATGTGAGAAGTGTATGCATATTCCACTCTACTGCCGTTTTATTGCTGTAGAGTTTCACATGGTAACTTTAGACATAACAGTCAGTAATGGTCACAGACTTTTCTTTCCCACACTTTGCTGGCCATGCCACCACTCGCCCCCCACTACACACACACCAGTGATGTCGCCTCAGTGCTCTCCACACACTGGCTGCCTTTTGCCTTTTGTCACCAAGACCGCATGAGACGCCACCTAAATCCCCTTCCTGTAACCAAGGCCACGGACCACTATTGTAATCAGATTCCAGCTACATTCCAGCGATTTTTGCAACAATGAGATAAGGTGCTGTTTTTTCACCTCTCTGCAACCCCGAGTGAGCATGCGATCTGCGCTCCCATCAATTTAAATGGTACTCCAACACATTACGCACCAGTGTTTCAAGGAATGCTATTGTATTCTTTTATACTTCATTGAGAAAATGAATGGGATTTGCAGGCACAAGAGCAATGTGGCATAAAATTCGGCTGAGTGCTAGGATAGGCATAGAAACAACAACCAGAGTTAATCAGACTGCTCATTTTGTCTCAGATGTTTACACATGAAAAGATTTCAACACCAAAAGTTCAAACTTCCACAATTATTCTTGTTTTGGACATTTTGTGTGTCTTTGAGGTCATTTTGTGTTTTGTTTTGGAGGTTTTGGGTCATTTGTTATATTATTTTGGTCATTTTGTGTGTCTTTGGTCATTTTGTGTGTCTTTGGGGTCATTTTGCGTCTTCTTTTGGACATTTTTTTTCGTGTCTTTTGGGTAATTTTTTAAAATATTATTTGGTCATTTTGCGTGTCTTTGGGTCATTTTGCGCAGATATAGGAAACATAAACATGTCAGAAAACGTCTGTATGTTTAGTGTGACACTGACCATGCCTTAAACTGTACTCCAGCAGAACCCCCTCCCTCCCTGCACTTTATCACTTTCTGCGCTGTAAGACTTAAAAGACTAAATCCTGAAGTTCTTATCCTACTTACAAGTCAAGGTTTAACAGGGACCTCTTTAAAGTCCTGTAAAATTACTCACAACAGGAAAAGCTCAAGTTTTTATTAGTGTTTGTGTGTCGGGCTACATTTGTATCTGCAGCCATTCAAATTTAACATATAACATCTGCCTAGGTTTTTTTGCTAGCACTGTTCCAATAAGACAACCCGCACAACAGATCTAAAGAAAAGAAGAAGAGTGCCAAAACCCGCTTACAGCTCAAATCTAAAAACACTCCACTGAGTACAAAGCATGTCCTTTCCTCTTCCTGATCAGCTACTTCCCCCTCCCCCAATGAGTAATGCACAAACCACTGCTCCATTTCAACAGATGTTGTCAGATGTGTGGTGGGAAAGACCAGTAGAAGAAATAGTATTAGTCTGTGTGCACCTGCTGGAATTACTAAGCCACAAAGCATTACTGGACTACAAGAGGAAGGTCCAAATAACAGGAGAGAGGGCTTAGCTTCATCTGTGATCGAATTTCCAAGCAGGAAAAGCAATAATAACTTCTAAAAATCCTATGACTTAAATACAACAGAGAGAAATTATATTTAGTTTAGATTATATAAAAGAAACACACGGACATGGAAACTGGCAGCAATTGAGATGTATATATTTGACAAACTTTAAATTTAAATTGTGGCTTATTAAATGAAAAATACTGGCTTGTTGTCTTAATCGATTTTAGGTATAGAAGCCTTTTAATACATTAAAAAAACACCATCCACAGTTAATAGGTTGTATGTTTGTAGCAGCACATATACTATATTGCCAAAAGTATTGGCCCGCCTGCCTTTACACGTACATGAACTTTAATGACATCCCATTCTTAATCTGTAGGGTTTCATATGGAGTTGGCCCACCCTTTGCAGCTATAACAGCCTCAACTCTTCTGGGAAGGCTTTCCACAAGGGTTAGGAGTGTGTTTATGGGAATTTCTGACCATTCTTCCAGAAGCACATTTGTGAGGTCAGGCACTGATGTTGGACCAGAAGGCCTGGCTCTCAGTCTCTGCTCTAATTCATCCTAAAGGTGTTGTATCGGGTTGAGGTCAGGACTCTGTGCAGGCCAGTCAACTTCCTCCACACCAAACTGGCTCATCCATGTCTTTACTGACCTTGCTTTGTGCTCTGGTGGCAGCCATGTTGGAACAGGAAGGGGCCATCCCCAAACTGTTCCCACAAAGTTGGGAGCATGATATTGTCCAAAATGAGCGACCCTTTCTTTCACACGTTTGTAGAAGCAGTCTGCATGCCTAGGTGCTTTATTTGTACACCCGTGGAAGTGATTGGAATACCTGAATTCAATTATTTGTAGGGGTGTTCCAATACTTTTGGCAATATAGTGTATTTAGGCATGTGATCCTCTTCATCTACCTTATCCACACAAACAAACACACTAATATACAAAGCAGGTGGTTGGTTAAGGAGATGTTTCTTCCCACCTGTGCTTTAGAAAACACTACCAGCCATCTTGTCTGGGGAACAACACAACAAACCCCTACTGTAAATACAAATTCAGCTAAATTTTCAGGCTGTGGGTATTTCATTCTGGCAGAAAGTTATCTGGGAGAAAGTGAGGACTGAGATAACATCTTGCACAGACAGGACTGGACACAAACTGAGGTATGTCAGACATGTTAAAAGAATGCAATTTTTGAGTTCAACTAAGATTCAAATATTTAGTTCCTTTCCGCAAGATGCTGATTATTCCAGGAGAGTGAGTGTAAAAGGAGAGATCTCAATCTACTACTGAGCAAGCCTGAACCACTACTAAACAATTTCAGAAGACATGAATGACTCTGGACGGCCATCAGGGAACAGCTGGATTTAGAGACTTTGATCTGCACTGATGAAATAAATGTCATGGACGTGTCGGCTACTGTTTCATGTTCATATGATTCAAAATGTTAAAGATATACTTGAGAGTTCACCCCGGCCCACACAAGAGTGCCTTGCTGCAGTTGATAGGAACTAACACTCCCTCACATCTTATGCTTAGTTTCCCTCTGTTTCCTGACCCACTTCCTCTCTCAGCCCAGCATTAGGAAAGCAGGCTACGCACTTCTGAAGACCTTGTACTGCAGCACAACAAGCAGAGGTTGATGTGTCTGAAACGGTTAACAAGTCTAAACACAGCTGGAGGACTGTTGACCCTCGGGTTGCTCTGTCAGCCTTCACCTGCTTTGCAAACCCAGAGCAAAACTCGCCGAGGGAAACTCCGTCAATCCCACAGCTAATTACACATGAGAGCTGAGTAACCTAGTTCAAGACAGGGGCCAGATAAGTAAGTCACCCTGCCCTTGTGGCACACTAACCACAGCCATTACAAATCAAAGTACTCTATTGTCATGATCAAGCTTATGAGCCTGTGGTGGCGTACAGACAGAGGGGTTACACAGAGGACTATATGGGACGTCATCCAGCCACTAGTGCTTGATTGCTGAGAGTATTTATGACTGCCAAGTAAGAAGGAGGGGGGCACCATTTAGTCATTAATCATCTTCCCCCCCAAAAAAACTTCAGTTTGGATCGACTTTCATACTATTGTTTTGTCAAAATCCCTCAATCTGCCTCCCCAGGCCAGTCCCAAGTGAAATTTTAAGGGTGAGGCCAAGTCATAATGGTTGTTTTATCACATAGCTGATGCACAGCTAACACTCCTCTGGTTCCATCGACTCAAACGTACGGATTTGCTGCTTTTCTCTGTATGTAACTGTTAACAGAATATGCATGCGCTTTTAATAGACTGTATAATGAAGGAAAAGAAAATGATCTCCACTTGATGCCCTACTTAGGAAACACTGGAGTATTATGTGTCACTGTCCAACCGCTCATTAATGTGCACACCCATTTTAATTAAAACATATATGGTCCAGTTGTGAAAAGTTTAATTAAAATATTTAGGCAATAAAGTGCCTTTGAATGCGAGCCAAACATACTAGCTAACGATGTAACCTATCTTAATTTGGCTTAACCACATGATTAAACCAAACCCTTGTTTTTTTTAATGCTGTAAATGGAGTGGTTTTATAAACAGCTGTGAATATATGGCTTCCATTTACAACCCAGTAAGGTGCAGCTGCATGTTATTTCTATGTCTGCACTTATTGACAGTAACTACACCATAACATTTCTGCATATTTTCGTACTAACAATTCTCCACGTGTTATGACCAGGCAGGCAGAGCTGGTGGAGCACGCAGTGATCTATGCAACTGGGAGGTGCAGCATGGAGGCAGCGACCACTTCTATGCTATGACCCTTTTCCATTTATCTTCCATAGCAGTGTGTTAGTGGGTCAAGTCTGGACCTGGCATCTGGATGAATACTTTGGATATATTTGAATATATACATATTGTGGATATTCGATCAAAATCAAAGGGAGCAGTTTATTCTGTGCAAATGAAAGAGTTAATTCTTGAATATCTTTGCATTTGGAGCCCATTGTTCAGCTGGAGGAGACTATATCAAGGCCGGTAGAGAGTGCCAGGGGCCAGGGCGCGGTTGTGCTGCCTGCACCTCCGTCTATGTGGATCTATCGTCTCGGAGATAAGTTTTCCTGCCGCACTATGGTTAGCTACCCCACCCCGCTCAATAACGTACAACACCACATTTCATCTCGAGAATAACCCACGAAACCCACCCAACACCAGAAAGGCACATAAAAAAAGCTTTCTTGCAACAATTTCTTTGGTTTATTGGCGATAAAGTTTTTTTTGTTATACTGTGAGTCAACTGCCGTGGAAAGCTAGCGCTAGCTTAAAAAAAACTGTTCTCATTATACAGACTATCCCGATTCATTTTAGCTAGCGCATGCACTTTCCTGTCTGGGCTGCTGTAGTTTGGTGGATAAACCAAAACCGCTGCCACCAATTTAAGGTTGAAAAAAAACAAACATTCTCTATAATCTACACAATCTTTAACCTACCTTCTGAGAGGAAAATGAAAGTATTCCCGAAAGCCGAATGATATAACACAACGTATCCCAATTGATTCCTCCCTCTGCCGGAGCCGCTGCTGCGCTGACACAACCCGCTCTGTGAGCTCTCTCCCCTCTCCGACACAAGCCCCGCCCCCGGCGAGGTTTGGCGGGCCCTGGTTGGATGAGCTGTCTTAAACGGACACATCCAACAGCCAATCAGAGCGACGTTCCGAATAAAGGAAACAGAATTCACACCTCCTTTCTTCAGGTTCCCTGTTCCCGAAAATTACAACTAATGGTGTTTTTATAGTGGTTTTGTAGCATTTTAATCTTTTGTGGTTATTGTAATCTATTCAATATATACCTAATGTTATCTGATTATTGTCTTGTAGTAATGTAATTTAGAAAAGCACCATGTGACAATTATTTCAATGTGAATTAATAGGATTTGTGTAGTTGTGCATTGAAGGGTTTGACAAATGCACTTAATTCATCTGATAGCATTTATGTGCAACTTAAAGGACCAACTGAATCCATAATATGACAATAATCAGGGTGAAGTAACAATAATGTGATCGTGTGGATTTATATATATATATATGTCCAATTATAAGTAAGTGGGGATAAATTGATGTATAATAAATATACAATATATACACGAGTGCATATATCTCATTGGTTCTATATGAGATAGTAACTGAATCCACTTGGATTTCTCAGACAGGCTGTTCCTAATGTCCATGGATATAAACTGTAATACAAACAGTGAAACAATAGCACATGCCTACACAACACTACTGCTCTAGATACCATTTTATAGCAATAGAAATGTATTTCAATTCTCCTTTAGGACACAATGTACCCCAGGTGTAATACAGCACCACAAGATGGCGTTATTTCGCAAACTGCAGTGAAGCAGGCTTCTGACAGCAGAAAACAGCTGTAGTCCATCATCCAGTCTATGTTTTCTTCATCCTCCTTCAGTCTTGTAGATTAGGGTTGATGCAAGTGTTTGTGGTGACTCTGGCAGACCAACATTTCAGGGCTCATGTTCCAGAAAAGCAGACTTCATTAGTTAATTGTTTTTTTTTAAAATACCACATGACTCAATGCTATTCCTAGTGTGTTCTCTAGAATATGCAACACCTATTTATTTGATACTGTAGTGCATACAGTACTGTAAACACTTCAGCTATGTCTATTCTTATCCATCATGCAATGCCATCAGGGAGGTGTCTGATCAATCCCAAATTCCTTCTGCAGCAGGACAATGACCCCAAAAATATAGCCAGAATCACAGAGAACTATCTAAAGTGACAAGAAGATGCAAGGAGTCCTGCAACAGATGTTATGGCCTTGATCTCAACATCATTGTGTCAGTCTGGGGTTACATGAAAGCCTAAAACCACAGATGGCAAGTTCTCCAAGACGACTGAAACAACCTTACCTGTCAAGAAGTTTAAAAATGCAAAAGTATACCGAAGAGAACTGGTGCAGGTTCAAAGGAAAAAGGTGGTCAAATCAGTTAAATAATGTATGAATACAATTAACAAGATTGTACTTGAAAGAATCCTGAGTCTTTTTTTCTTCTTTCTACTGTATATAAAGCAGTAAGCTGGATTTTGATGCCCTTACCTTTTCTCATCGACGGCTTCCTCTCGACTGCCTTGTCTGGTGTTTTTTGAGGTGAGTCAAAAGCCGCCTTTATCTGTGCCACCTTCACAGACTGACCCTGCTCGTCAGACTTGACTTCAACTGGCTTGGGCCGGTCCTGGTGCTGCAGCTTTTCGTGCAGCTGAATTGTCTCCTTTATGAGTTCTGAGACAGGCCTAGATTTGGGAGAGCTCTGGGATTTGTCTCTCATTGAGACAGTGTCATCTCTCTCCTTGCCAGGTTTTTTGTCGCTTTCTGAGTTAAGTGTCACATCCAGATCTTGCTTCACGCTGGCTGAGACCTTTCGGCTTTCCTCTGAGATAACCGCCTCACCTGCAGCCACAACAGAGCCAGCATCCACAGCTGGTGCAGCAGCGTCCTTGGGGGACTCTTTCACTTTCTTTTTCTTCGCCGACTGAGCATCTGCCTTCTCAGAGCCAGATAGCTGTGAATCAGTTTTACTCTCAGTGTCGCCCTTATTCTGCAGAGGTGCTTTTACTTTACTGCTGTCTGTCTTCTCAGCAGTAACAGAATGGCCTGAGTCAGCGATTTTCCCGTCACTTTTTGTAGTTGGAGACTTTGGATCAGATGGTGCAGAATCCTCAGAGATCACACGACTCATATCACATGATGTTGTTTCATGTGAAACAGCTGATTGTAACTTGTCTGAGTGCACAGTTTCAGAGGGGGCTTTATTTGGCTTCTTCTCTGTATCCTCCTTGACTGAAGCATCTGTTGAGTTGATGTTCTCAGCTCTGGAATTATGTGATTTTGTGAGTGAGCTGTCACACATAGTATCCCCAGTCACCTCAGTCTGAGAACAAAGTGAATCTGAGGTTGCATTGGGAGCAGTGGCTGTCTGCTTCATGTCCTGATCCTGATCCTTATTGTGGCTATCTTTCTTTGCAAGATTTGCTTTTGGTTTTTTGTTTTTAGAATCTGCAGAGGAGGGTAAAATCTCCTTCTTGTCATGTTTTGACTGATCAATCCGGTCACTTGACATCTCAGTTGTTGTGCTGTCAGGGATCCTCTTTGCATCCTTCTCCACAGGAACATCTGGGGCTTCCTTGTTGTCAGCGTCGATCTCCTTTATTTTAGAAAGAGACGAAGTTGCCTCCACTTTGTTTCTCTTCAGTAGCTTCGACAAAATAGAGCTGGGCTCATGGTCTAAGACTGGAGTTGATGCTGAATCTAAAGGCAAGGTTTGATCAGTATTTGGTTCAGATGTGTTCATGTCTCCTTGGTCATCAGTGTCAGTAACCTTTGCTGACGAGCAGTCATTCAAAATTGGCTTTGGCCCACATTTTAGCGTTTCTTCTTTTGTATTATTCTCTGCTCTCTCTTTTGGAGGTCCTTTACTTTTGGAGTGAATGGTATCACTCACGTCTAATAAAGACTCTTTCTGCAGGCTGTTTTTCAAAGGATGTTGGTGTTGAGCTGGAGGCGGTTCCTTCCTCTCACTCAAGCAGCCCACTGTTTCTGTACAAAGCTCAATATCCTCATTCCCAACTTCTACAATCACGGCCTCTTTCAGAACAAGCAGCGACTTACTTTCTGCATGAGCTCCACATCTGCTGTTCTTCAGCATCACAGAGGAGTTTTCATCTTGGTTCTCCTCCTTTGGGAAAGTTTCCTCGGCCTGATTCTCCATCTTGATCTTTGAGGAGGCTTGAAGCTTCTCCCCAGTCTTCTTTTCCTCTGGCTTGGTTTGATTCAGCGGCTCGTGTGCTCTTGCACTTTCCTTAATTCTCGAAGCACTCTTGTGGTTGTTGTCCGTCTCATGTGGAACCGGTGGAGCATTGCTGCCTCCACCTCCTCCTCCTCCTCCCTCCTTTCCTGCAGCCCCTCCCTGTCTCACCTCCCTTGCAGCAGAAGGACTCTCGCACAAATTTATGTGCTTCTCACCAGAAGGTGTTACTGGCTCCTTGCTGGGGCTCCCATCCAGATGCTGAGAGTTCGGCTCCCCTGACTTTTCGCCAGTGTTACCAGCCTCCCTCTCACATGAGTTTGCTCCCTCCATGACATCACCTGCTTGACTGCCCACACCTCCGGAGTCATGGCTCGGCCCTGTCTCCTTCGATCCTTCACCCGGGACCTGGTTTCCCTCCTCCACTTTGTCCAGGTTCTGCCCCATACTGGTCTGCAGAGACGGACATGGTGTTAACCTCACAACAAAAGAACAAGTCCTCCTAAATCAGGAAACATGTCTGGAATACCAGCCTAGTAGTATTTTCTTTTGCTTGTGAACCATGACTAAGCATCACTACTGATATCTGAACACTGCAAAAACAGTAAAACAGAGGAGGAGAGAAATAAGGAGCAGACACCTGAGATTAACACCACAGTCTTTGGCTTCTGTTGTGGGAAAAGACCATGTAGCATGTTGCAAACAATTCATAGTCACACCAGAGTCATTTTCATGGAAGTGGGTAATCGAGTACCTTATGACTTGACCCGCTATAGTATAGTCTCTGTTGGGTTATTCATGCACTTGCAATGTCCACACCAGCTGAACTTTGGGTCAGATTACAGTCACAAGATTTTGCAACAATCTCTTTGTTTTGGACTGATACGTAAGTCAGCTGTGTCACTTTGGCTTTTCCTCATTCACTGTATGTAATATAATATTTTTTTAACGTTCACCATTCATGCAAACTGAATGGATTATTTGAAATCCTTAAATTGATACTTGGCATCACAGCAGAACAGGAACACGAAGTCAGACTAACTGATTTATCTCCCTCTGTTAATATTGGAGGTTCACAAAGTCTTATGACAGTCTGTCAGCAAATCTCTTTCCCACACTGTGCAGTTTGTTTTGCCGTGCTTCTTGTTGTCAGAATTTTTTTCTGATTTGATTTCATGTGATCCAGTTAATTGGTGCAAGCCAGCCCTAACTTTTTGTATTCCTACATGTCAAATGTATAAGAGGATATGATGTTAGCATATGTAAATGTAAGTCATATATCCTATTCACTGATTGACTGATTTGAAAAAAGACAAAAGACAGAGCCTTGTATTATATTAATCTGACTTCGGATATCTTTAATGTTTCTGTTTATGTCTCCTCTCAGAGGAACTTTATCCTGTGCACTTATGTGTTTACAACAGCGATGAAGATCTGCTGGTGAAGATTAATATTCCAAAAGTGTAACAGCATTAGAAACGGCAGAACTAGGAGGTGGAATAAGCTGCAGTTGTTGTCAACAAAAGAAACAAACACAAGACAAAGCCTAAAATATCATGTTGCAGAGACAAACTTTTCCATGACACTGTGTAATTGCTTAATGAGTTTTTCGCTCAGTAAACTGCAGCAGTAAGCAGAGAAAATGGCAACACACAATGAACAATGATCCGGACCATGAGTCTGCTTCCTGTCTATGGCCTCATCCCCCTCATCTGTGTGACAACATATGACTGCTCTTGTCTTATCATCTGACAGGCCTGCACGCTGGCCAGACACATGGAGGAGGGACCTAATGTTATCCCACTACCAGGGGTGGGGAATTCTGGTCCTCGAAAATAAAAATCCTGCATGTTTTAGATGTCTCCCTCTTCCAACACACCTGATTCAAATGATCATCTCATCATCAAGCTCTGCAGAAGCCCGATAACAATCCTGACCATTTGAATCAGGTGTGTTGGAAGAGGGACACATCTAAAACATGCTGGATTTTTACTTTCGAGGACCAGGATTCTCCACCCCTGCCCACTACAATGGTGGCGTAGCTGTGATAAACCAGAGAGAGACCAGGAGAACATGATAGAATAACACACATAAAAGACAGAGAGATGAAATGGGAGCACATCAGTACAACCTCGTGTGGCCTTATCAGTGAAATTTGTATTCATTGATCATCCTCCACCTACTCCATCCGTCAGTTTGGGGAACCCCTTCCCTTAAGGCAGTCCATCCCTGCTAACAACCGTTCCATTATCCTGTCTTTTCCCCCCTGAATGCCCAAAGCTGATCACTTGATCACCATGTGCTCTGCAGCCCCAACATACTCAGACATACAAGAATCCAGCGAACATTTCAAAAGCCAAACTTTCAGCATCTGGAAAATACACAACCTGTCTTTTCTGTCAGCTCCGATAAGTACAACACAACAAACTGGCACAGGCCTGGCACATGACAACTCTCTGCTCCCACAGTATGGTGGATATAATATTGATCGTCTATCATATGTTGCTGCTGACACTTACCAGTTAGACGTTGTAGCCAAGTCGATCGCTCTCGCTCAGTACTGACAGAGTGCTCTTTGTTGGTTGTTTGGTGATGATCAGTCCTCCCTCAAATGCACAAGCAATGGGAGCCTTATATTACATCCATGTGATGTCACAGCGCATTTGACTAACACAATCAGGGGAAACTTGGACTTGTAGATTTACTTTTCGCTGTCTTGAGAAACCTTGGAGAAGTTATCTTTAATATCTGTTTGCTGTGCTTGTGTGGATACGGACATTTCTATATTTCTGGATGTCAGATCTGCAGAAGTGGTAACTTTTTCACCTTGTATTAAATTGGAAAACAGGAAGATAAACCTTAAACTGATACCTTGAGTGAATGTCCAGATTTTTTTCTGTTTCCCTCCCCAGCCCTGTTTGCATACCGGTGTTATGAGCTGCATACTATTCCACTAAGACAAGTAGGAGATGATAAAAAAAATAGTTGTGTCTGGGATAAATGGTGAGCAATTGTAGGCCGGCTGGGCATGTCTAGCAGTGTGGGAAATGATGTGGAAAACAGCTCCGACATTTTCTTTTGTTTCTCTTGGTTTCTATAGTTACGTGCAAAACAGGATACGTCCTCAGATAATAAAACAAAAGTGGAGGTACCGCGGCCAAGAAATCACCGGCAGAAGAAGGGGAAGAGGGGCCGGCCCACACCCACCAACCGCACACTGAAGGCTGCTATGTTGACATACAGGCTGCTAGTGTTCTTGCCAACTGGTGTTTTTGTGTTTGTAGAGTGTTGCAGGTCACTTTGAATCTTGTCTAGACAAAAGCCAATCCGTCTCTAATTGTAGATAATCATTAAGTCAAAGTCGACTCCGCAGGCTTCTTGGCACGGAGCTCTGTTTAGTCCCACTGTCATTTAAATGTTTACAAGTTTACAGTAGTCAGACACATTCGTTTTCCAGCCCACATTTCGTGCTTTACCAGTCTTACATGAGCAACACTAAATAACATCTCTGCCACCTCAGTGCTCCACTGCTCTGTAAACAAGGCCTACCCTCATATAGGCCGGGAGGAACAAGAGCATGTAACTTAAGTAATTCACTGATGTCATGCAAATAGTGACGGGAAGCCAAATGTTATATAACCTGGCTGTTAGAAATCGCCTCTCCTGCCAAAGCATACAGATGGGGGCACGATGATGTAATTCCAGGGTACACACTCCATCGTGGTCGAGGCAGTACACACACAGTGAGTTATTCCTAAATATCTGTGCCTGATAGTTTCCCCATTCAGGAAAACTGTATTCTGCTACAGTAGCTGCTTGTCTCTCACTAAGAAATATTAGTTTTGAATGGCAGGTAAGAACAAAACAGGATCCAATTATGTAAAAGAAATGTTTATTTCCATAATTAACACATACAGTACATTATTGTTTTTACCAACATAAAAAGTGCAATATGCATTCAAACTACAGCAATGTACAGTACAAAAATTACTGCATACTTAAATATAAAAAGAAAATGGTTACAAAACTGTGAAGTAACCTATTGTGATCGTTGTCACGTCAGCGTGACAAAAGCTTTAAAACTCATCGATGATATGAGCATAAAAGCTTAACAGCTATGAGCCCGACGACTCCACTGAGTCTCTTTCGTTTCTCCCAAAGGTGCAAAAAGATGTGACAGCATTTAAATACGTACGTGATTGACATGATGATTCACATATTTTGTACAGCTTCAATGGTGTTTCCAATTTGTTAAGACAGCCAAAATAAACTTTGGTTTTTCACATTTCAAAAAGCACAAATGAGCTGAAAATGTTGGCAAACCTTAAAAATGAATTTAAGGTAAAGAATGTTTTTTACTGTGTGTTATATGTTTATATGTCAGGTGACATTATATGATTTGACTGTCTCCGTTTCTGTCACACTAGGCGTTTGTGTTATGATTTCAAGCCATGCAGCATGACTCCTCACTCTGCTCTCCCAACAACATTGTACATGGTAGGGAATGATGAGGTCAATAACATTACTCCAATGTTATTTTGGAAGATAGCTTGCTGTGTACCAGTATTCACTCAATTAAAAAAAGCAGTGCAAAGGAACAACAAACTCAGAAATGTTTCTGTTCTGTTTGTTGAAAACAGTGAGCATGCCTCTCTCTCTCTGTTCATCTCATCCACTCACTCAGAGACTCGCACATACTTAATGCACTAACATACACTTTTGCATTAAAATGAGTTTCAAACAAATGTCCTCACTTTAACTCGACATCAGCAAATTAACTGAATATAAAGTCTTGCCTGGTGTTCATCTGAGCAAGAGCTCTATGAATGCAACATGAGGTAACCATTAATTTTACAACCCTCTAGTATCTAAAACATAAACTGTGTGGTAAACAACTCTACATTTATTAACACTTTGCTTTCTGTCAAGTTCTTTGAGGGACTCAAGTTCATCGATGTAGGCTACCACTTTCTACCTGACAGGGGAAGATAATGTAAGTGCCAATGGATACCAAGTTAAAGGTTATAGAGCGCCTTGTACTGTCTCGTCCTGCAGTCTAACACACAGCTCTGTGCCTCTGGTCTCGTAGGTAAGGCACTTGTTTGTCCATGAATCAAACAAAGTTAGAGGTGAACTGATGGCTTTACACACTTGTCAGATACAGCAATATGACTTTCATCACTGTGAACAGCAGTTTGAGAAACTATGTGGCAAGGAGAGTGTACACTCCCTATAACAACAGTTGGCATTATTTTTTTTTGTTTCTTTTCATTTGTTACCTAAGACTCAACTCTCTCCTGTCTCCAGAATCTGTACAACCTCCTCCAGCCAGACAGGGCGACCGATGAGGGCGTGAGTGGAGTGTATATAAACTCCACTTGATTTGTCAGCTTCTGGGCTCACTTGGTAGTGCTCGCTCTGGAGTGTGCAGGTCCTTGCAGGGCCGGGACAGAGCTGAAGTGGTGGGGGAGTCCCACTCCATGCCTGGGTCTGGCTCTGGGGACAGCGAGAGGAGCAGCAGTGTTCCTGCATCTGAGGAGCAGGCCGAACACAGGTCCTCGGAGGAGAAGTCGAGGCTGCCCAACTTGGCCAGCGAGTTGGACCGCTTCAGCCTCGAGGGCACGGTTAGGCCTGCCAGCCGCATGCGGGTCTCGATCTCCTGCGCCCTCTGACGTACGAGGCCAGGTTTTCCCCGAACACTGCGCAGACTGTCACTGCTGGAGCTGCGCGTCAGTGTGGAGCCATGAGGCGAGGAGGTGGGTGTGAGCAGCCCAGACCCCACCACCCCCAACAAGGCTTCATTGGTCAGTGGCACCACCAGTGGCTCTAACCGCACTTGGCATGGTGTTGAGGATTTAGTGAAGTCACCAGCAAAGCCGGAGAACTCCTCTTCCTCCTCAGTTTGAAAGGGACTCTTCTTGGACCTGTGGCATGCGTGCAAAGGCTTCAGAGAGTGCAGGCTATCCTGAGATATACCTGTAAGTCTCTCTAGTCTCTCTGCACGGCGGCGGACCAGCCCAGATCGACGCAGCTGTAAAAGGGTCTCCTGTTGTTGGCCAAGGTAACAAGCCACTGCAGGCTTCTCTTCCTCCAAATCCATACTCATCAGCTCTGGAAGAGCCTCTGAGGCAGCTGCAGACTGGCTTTCATCAAGCTCAGCCTTCACTTCCAAGAAATCACCATTGTCCTCAGGCTCCACTATTTGCAGTGATTCTCCTGTCTGCTCCTGTCTGTCAAGTGGCTCTGTGGGTGTGGAGGCAGCACAGTTGGCACAGTCACACAGAGGGCCACAAGGGCTCAGCAGTCCCACTGAAGACGTGACGCCTTCAGGAGAGGTATGGGACTGTGGAAATGAAGCACTTGGGACTTCAGGAGGACTGGGGTTAAGGCAAAGCTTAGAGGCCAGGGTTGGAGAATCTTCTTTCTGACTGGTCTTAGTCTTATCCCACCACGACAGAGCAGAGGCGTCAGCTGGAAGTAAGATGGAGGAAGGTTTTTCCTAAATAAAGACAGGACAGAAAAACAAATACCAGAAGAACAGTTATTTATGTCAACTTTATTCATGTACCAGCACTCTCATTCTAAAACGTGGGTTAATCATAACTTACATTGTGGTTACGAGGAGTGCTCAAATGGTTGTTGTTGTTGGAATTTTCATTGAGGGTTGCCAGATCCATCCCGTTACCCTCCGTATCCCCCTCTACCTCCACATCTTGTGTGTCACCGCCGCCTCCTTCACCGCCTCCTCCATCATCTGGCTGCATTAGTACCTCCATCTCTGCCTCCTCCTTTTGTACATCTTCCTCATCCTCCTCCTCCACTGTACTGAACTCCAGCCTAAGACGCAGCTCCTCCAGGGGCTCGGGGCCACGATTGCAGGTCTGGGCAGCAGTTCCTTCAGCTGTAGGTCCAAAGTGGGGGAGCGGCAGGCCTTCACGCCCATCAAAGGCCTCGTCATCCAGCAGAGCATCTCGCTCCACATCCTCAATTTCTATAAAGACTTTTTCCATGCCAATAAGGGGAGGACCGCGCACAGGCGTTGATGGTTCGCTGTCCAATGCTGAGTCAGAGAGCCGGCGGAAATAGTAGTTGTTGTAGGCCGGGTCGATCTCCAGCGAAACAGTCCTGCACGGGGAGGGGCAAGCTGCACCTTTATCAGATAGTGCCTCCTCACAGCAGGGAGACATACCTGGCTCGGGAGTCAGGTGGCTTCCCTCCTCTCCTCCACAACACTGAGACAAGCCCTGCTGTCCCTCTGCCATCTCACAGTCTGCATCTGGATGCCACAGCTTGTTGTGCCGCTGTTTACTAGAAATACATAAATATAACATCATATAAAAAGTCACAAAACAGGTCAACTGAGGGAAGACGCAAATTCGCTTGAAGCCATAATCTGATACGGTGCATCAAACAGTGTGTGAGCTGTACACTGTCCCTCCTAAATGAATACATTAAGAGAAAAGCTACAAGTAAACAACACGCACACATACAACAAGCGAGAGACTGTACCTGGCGTCTAAAATGCCCTCGTACTCCGCCAGCTGTCTCATGAAACCTGGGTTGGGTCGTGTGATGCTCCTCTTTTGCTTGACAAAGTTGTAAGCTTTCTCCAGCGACCAGCCGTACTCCTTCATGGCATAAGCAATAACGGTGGAGGCAGACCGACTGACACCCATCTTGCAGTGAACTAGACACTTGGAGTGGTTCTTTCTGTGGGTGAGAATAATATAATATAATACAGAGAGAGAGCCTGTTGCAACTAAAAGGAGAAAACTAGAAATTGTCCCTTTTGCACATTCCTGTTTTCCTCTCCACCATATCAACAAAACCATGAAGATTAGTCTGATAATGGATTAAAAAACAACAGAGGTGTCTGAGGAAACCAAAAGAACAGACTCACTTTCAGACAGGCAGAGAATAGTCTTAGTTTCTTATGGTCATTAATCAATGTCTTGGAACATAACTGTGATAAAACAAGCGGCTATTGATTCATTCACTCACTTCGTTTTCTCCTTGCAGCTCCCTCTTTCACTTGTTTACTCCTTAGCTCTCTTGAACGTCACACACTCTCTTGCTCTCTCAGCTCGACTCTCACTCCTTTTATCTGTTGCTTTTTTTATGTTACTTATATTTGCAGTAATTCAATAATATAATGAGAAATGTGCACGCGTCTTCCTATTACTGAAATTGGTGGATTTCTTTGCTTCTTTGTATGAATGAAACTGTACACAAGCAAATTTTGTGTTTAATCAATCAGCTATGTTTCAAGGCCATCGGAAAATATGGCCCACCCCAGAGCAGGAAGTTAGGCTGGAAATATGCTTCTTTGTGTTACACGTACACAAGCCTGTGCAGGGGTCGCTTGCATTCATTTACGCAGCAGTTTCTTTTACTCTTAGTACATTTATGCTTGTTTGTCTCTCTGTTTCAGACCGGAGTCCAACAGGAATAATCTTTGGTATAAATAGGCAAATGGAGCAGTATCATGTTATAACTTGAAAGGTTTGTTAGGACAAGATGTTTTACATGTTATATCAACATCTATTCATATTGTAACAAGATATTTTCATAATATTAAGACATACAAAATGATCATTATTGTTACAGAAGAAGCATGTTACGGTAGAAAGTTGTGCACTCATTTTCTTCCTACATTGTTTCTCTCTCTCCTTACTACGTTCAAGTTGGAAGAACCCTGTAACTGCATCCATTGTGCTGAATAACCAAAGAATCTTGACATATCAAATACAACTTGAAGTATTTAATCAGTTACCTTCAATTTATCCATTCCATATCCACTGAATAATGTGAAGTGTTTCACATTATAACAAGATAAACAGAGTATTGTTATAACAAGGAAAGTTTTTTGTTGCAACGTGAAAAACATCATGTTATAACAATAGACCTCTTGCATTGTAGCTTGAAAATGTTTTTTTCACATTTGCTGGTGTGGCTGTGATACTCTTCTGATAAATACGTGAGCAATATGTTTTCTGTTCCACTCAGGACTTACTTTGCTTTTACAATGAAGTTGTATGTGTCATTCCAGTGAGCGAGCAGGTCAGTGGGCTCTTCGTCGTAGACGCGTATGTTGTGATAACTGAATGTGCCTGGAAAGAAGTTGTCTATCTCCCGGGTAACATTGAGGATATAGCCCACCCTGGGGAGGAAAGATAATGTTAACTCATCAACAACATTCTTTCTTGCTCAAATCATAATGAAAATATGTTTTGTGTGTGGTTATCTCAGCTCCACCATAATCTAAAATAAATCACCCCGACTCTTGCAGCTCCTCCAAATTAGATGCATTCCATTCGGATCCCTAAAAACAAATGAGAGAAAATACTGTTTAGACTGAGTATATTTTCAAACCTTTGGAAGACTGTTCTTTCTCCAAAACAATTATTTCATGGGGAAGATTACTTAAACACCAGTTTTCCTTTGGGGTGGAACAGAAGGGAATCATTTTTATCTCAGTTATTCACAGGAAACAACAGATGCAGCAGGCGGTTTTGTGAATGTAACAGACAGCATCAGTGTTCTCACCAGGTAGACGTGGTCAAAGATGAGAGTGGCTTTGTCCATCTGGCCTAGGATTAGCAGCATCTCATTGTCAATGAACTCTTTGTACTCCTTCAGGTTGCAGTTCATGTGTTGCTCCAACTCTGTACGGATCTGACAAAACAATAATACAGCATAACTTGATCTCTGAGTGGAAGGTTTTGAGTCTCTCTTCAAATGTTAATGCATTAATTTTCACCTCATGAACTTGATCATTTTGCCTACAAAGCAGAGGAAGGCTATAAAAAGATATTAAAGCACTTCCAGCTTACAATTTGAACTGTCTGAATGTCATTAAAAAATGGCAGTAAAGGGGAACTGTGGAGGTCATAACAAGATCCAGAAGACCAAGACCACTTTCAGATGAAAATGCACGTCTGCTGGGCAAATAGCCAATGAAAAAAAATCCTCATATGACTGCAAAGGAGCTGCAGGAAGGTTTAGCTGACACAGAGGTGGCGGTGGTGTACTGTTCCCTTCTGCAGTGCTGATGCACAAAAAGCATCTACATTGAAGAGTCATCAAAAGAAAAGCCTACTTACGACCTTGTCACAAATGTCAGTGCCTAAAATGCGCATTGCAACATCTGGATAAGCCAAAGTCATTTTGGAAACAAGTGCTGTGGACAGATGAGTTTAACAATGAGCTCTGTGGCCACAATCACAAATCAAGTTTGTGTGTGAAAGTTTAATAAAAAGAACATCTTGAATAGTGTTAAAGATGGGGGTGGATATATTCTGCTTTGGGCACAGGAAATGTAGCACGGATAGAAGGAAGAACGGATTCCCCTAAATATCAGCCAAGTCTTAATGAGTCTTATAATCTACAGAAGCTGTCTTGTACAACGTGGCAATGATCCAAAGCAGACCTCAAAATCCATCCTGAACTATTTCAAGAAACTCCAGCTAAAGTGTTTGGAGTGGACATTGACCTGAACATCACTGAAAATCTGTGCATATATTTAAAACATACTGGGTGCACAAATCAGCGATCGGCAAGAAAGAGTAGGTGAAAACTGCTAAATTAAGAATAAAAAGGTTAAGTGTTAACTAAGTGTGGCATCTGCTGAAGGGGTGGGAGGTGGGGGGCAACTAAGTAGAATGCCTAAATGACACAAATACTATTTTTTAAATATTTTTTTTAAGTTAATGAAATAAAAAGTAAGATGCATTAACATTTGAAGTACGGCATTTACTTCTTTTTATTTCAAAAACAATATGGAATTTGCCCGAGTGTGCCCATACATACATATACTGTTTGAATTAAGTGGCATCTCCATCTTTAGAGAATGAAGTGCAAGTGCAACCACTGAAAACCAAACCACAAGGGATGATTGCCATTGTTTGTGTGCTGCTATATTTTTACCTGTTTGCAGGTGACGTTCTCGAGGTCCTGGCACGTCATGATGCTTCTGAGTTTGGCTTTAATAAGGCACTCTGTCCTCTCTCTCTCTGAAGGTCTGCCAAAGATGAACTCTTATTAAAATCTCAGTTCTCACACAATGCTCCTGAAATGTGAACATAAGTAACCCTATTTAAGTTGGGTTGCGTTTACTGACTTGTCGACAAACATGGTGGGTGAGTCGGGCCGTGTGGTCTCCAAGTCTTTCATGGTGTTCCACTCGTTGATGCAGCTCTGGTCTGAAGCAATGCAGCTCTCGTAGTAGCCCATCCAGGTCAGAGCCATGCCTCCAGGGAAGTAGTTGTACCTGCGTGACACCTCGCATGCCTTGTGCATCACCTGCAGGGCTGACCTAGATTGTTGTTGTTTGGAAAAATGAAGGTTAGACTTTTAAATAGCTGATGGAAGTCTGATTTTCTGAGCTATATTAGAAAAATACTGACATGAGTGTAGTATTTGCTCTTTGGATGTATGTGGTTATGTGCATGTAGGTCTTCATGCCAGCAGGTGGCAGAGTGAATCAGCATTGCCTCAACCTGCATCACTGCAGCAGTGTGTGTCTATCTTATTGTGGTGTGCCATGTAACTAAACGGTTGTAGACAGCCACTGTGATTACTCACCACATTGCCTGCACTGACACGGGTTTGAAGACATGAGTGCGACCTGCCGTGTTCACGGTAAAACCCCTGAGGAGCAAACAAAACAGATGGTTACTCCCTGAGGTGGAGCTCCATGTAGCTACGCATGAGTCAAGTTCATCTAGTATGTAAGGGGTAGATACAGTGTTGGGTAAAAAACAGAAAAAGAATGTTATAATTGTGTTCTCTGTCCTTACAACAAGAGTCACAATGGGTGCTTTTCATTATGCTAATGTGTCTCCTAACTTGCATCTCCTTCTTTTTCCTTATATCCTTAGAGCAAGGATGTCAGAGAGATGTGAGGAAGGACAAGCTAAAACTGCCAAATAAGAAATACCTCGTCTCATAGCGCAAAGTCTTAAGTGACGCCAGTTACTTATGATGTGCTGCACAGATGTATCACCTGTTAAAACAAACCAACGCCTACGAAGGCAAGACATTTCTTCATCAAGCCACTAGATAAAAGCCTTCCACATAGGAAACAGCTCCTCTCTCTTCGTCACCTCAAAGTACATTTAGGTAATTGGAAGATCCTCCGTGATGAAGGAGGGGGAATGACTGTCGGTTCACCGAAGCAAAGAGGACACGAGGAAGCAAAAGTTAGCATAATGAAAAGCACCCAGTGACAGACAAAACTTACCCGTCTCCATCCAGATGGATCTTTGTATCACTCCACAGAGGTAGTACCATGCCGATTGAACAACTTTTGCTGGCAAAGGAGAATAAAAATGAAACGTTACTCGGCAAATAGAAAAATGTCTACAAAGAAGGTGAATGAGAAGTTTAAATAAGATATTAAAAATGTATTATAGTGCATATGTGATTAAAAACAAGACCAATCATACAGAGAAAAAGTAGTTTTCTTTGAAATGGATCATGTTCAGAGTAGATACCATAGATTAATTTCCACACATTAATAAGCACTGCTCGACAACTGCTACATTCTTAGACGACTCAATGAATATGTGTGAACTTTTCTTGGGAAAACTAAGGAAGAATAAGTTTTAAATGTCTGTTGTTTTTAGGTACAGTACAAAGTCTTATGCTCTAATGAACCCAATCATATTTTTGCGGCTCCAGTTTCAGGCAGAGCACTGTGAGTGAGTTTTTTAAAAATTCGTAGATATAGATTGGTCTTTTCTAAATAGTTCATATACGGTATCTTGTCGAAAAGATACTCAAATAAAATGTCTGATTCTCAGTCATCCAGGTCATGGTTATACTCGTAGTTTCAATCGTAGCATCTGGACCTGCTTGAGTTTCTCGAAGACGTTTCACCTCTCATCCAAGAGGCTTCATCAGTTCTAAACTGACTGGTTGGGAGTTCCAGATTTTTATACTCTTCAGGAGCCATTAGGGCCCGAAGGAACCCCATTGTGAGAGGGAATGACCTAACGACTCAATGACTCGG
>OMNN01024017.1:0-33005 GCA_900302755.1 Chromis chromis
GCACCCGGGGAGCAGTCAGGGGTTAAGGGCCTTGCTCAAGGGTCCACAGTGGTGGTGACTGGGACAAGCGGTCGCTCTCACTTTCCCACCTCAACCTCTTGCCAGTCCGGGGACTCGAACCGGTTACAAGTTTGCTTCACAAACCACTAGGCCACCACTGCCCTTTCTATAAATTGTCTATTTATCATCAAAACATTTATTAATCATGCAGTTAAGATGAAAAAAAACTGAATGTGTTGTTGCATGTTGATTTAAGAGGCACCAGTGCTACTAGAGGACAAACCTTATTCCGTTTCCAGATTTTACATCATATCACTTTGATGAACACGTTTTGCACACTTTACCTTCCTCTGAGTGACTTTAAGTTAACACAGTAGTAGTTATTTCCATGGGTCGTTAAATCTGTATCTGGCTTTCGTCCGATTACAAAACAGAATCACGAGTTCTTGTAAAACTGCTCCCAGGCTGTGGAAAATGCTCGTCGTTTCTCTGAGCCTTGTTTGCACGTTTACTGTCATCTTGTATCTGTCACAGGTTCACTTGGCTGTAAAATTTGCACTTGAGGTTCAAGGGTGTGTTTACATTGAATGGCACTGTGCTCCACTGACATCTAGTGGCCTCGCATCACAGCAAATTCTACTGAGAGCTCTTGCAGCTAATAGGAAACAAATAAGACACAGGAGGAAACAGAGAGCTCTGATTGATCTGATTGACTGATGCTGTTGTGTTCCAAGTACATTGGTTCGTGCTCTACGATAAACAGGCCCCTTGCTTGATTTGTATCAGCCTCCTTTCCATGCATCTTTCACTGCACTTGTAGACGTCATCAGGATGATGCTAGAATGGGCCAAACAACAGCGTAAAGGCTAAATTTAGCCTCCAGTCATCCAGATGAAACTGTTAAGGGAAACTAGCTCATCCTGCAGCTGCGTAAACACATGAAATACTAAAGAGTGGTGAGGAAAGAATGCTTACAAGGTAACGAGTACTGCGGATTGGGCGTGGCGGTTTCATTCAGTGACATCTGATTTTAAGTCGACCTATTTCCTTCTTCTAAAATGTACAGTTTAATCTACTGCTGCTAGAACCTTGTGTGTGTTTGGCTGCGATGAAGTCGGCCTCGTAGTTTCAGTCATAGCATCTGGACTTGCTTGAGTTTGTCACCTCTCATCCAAGAGGCTACATCTTGATGCTACGATCGAAACTACGAGGATAACCACGACCTGGATGACCGAGAACCAGCCTGCTCGTGTACCTGTGTCTCAGGAGCCCTGGTAGTTTTCCTGGAAACGAGCCGTTTCCTCGAAGATCAGTTCCTTCAGCCTCTCCTTGGGAAGGTCGTCCAGTTCCATGGAGAAAGTGAAGGGCTCCTCTGCTACGGGCTGCACACACATTTCATAAACAGTCAACGGACGCAGAAGAGACTTTAACAGTACAGTGCAATGTCCTGAATATGAGCAAGGCCAGAAAGATTTCCATTTTGTTGGGTTAAATTGGAGAAAATAGTTCAGAAATCAGAAATAGTACAGAGCTGGGATTCTGTTGACGATTACATAAATTGAGAAATGATTAGCGATCACATTCTTTAACCTCTCTAAAGCTGAACCATGGTGCAAACTTATACTAACTGCATTCCAAACCCAGCTAAGAGGCTTCCCAGCACAAAGCAGAATAGATTACAATTAAATCTTGTACAAAACACGTGACAGTGAGCCACCGCATGTTTGAGCCACTGAGCCTTTCAACCTCTAACATTTGTGCAACTTAATGCAGAATTATTCCCCCATGTGTTGTTGTTCTGTGCTAATTCCTCCAAACGGTACAGTACAGTCCTAATACTGGTAGGCGGAGCGTTCAATAGGTTCTGTTCCCAAAGATTAAAAATGTAGCTCATAAAAAGTGTGTTTTTACCTCATCTGTGGGATCATAGTACTGCTCCAGGTAAGGATGAGCCAGGGCCTCCTCAACGCTGATGCGCTTGATGGGGTTAAAGGTCAGCATGCGGCCCAGCAGATCCAGGGCTGCATTGGATTATTAAAAAACTGTATTTAGTTCATGTATAACAATATACAAATTGTGAAAAGGACTGAAACTGAACTATCCAAACTATAACTAAAATTAATTCATGTTATTATTTCTACAGTTTCTTCCATAATTTATTTTTTCAATCAGTCTAGTCACAAAAATAAACCACACAAACATGATAATAATAATAAAAAAACAGGTTTAATTATTTATTTATGTATTTGATTGTATTATCCCTATTTAGGATACATGTTAATCAGCTTTTTTATCCGAAATTACTATTCAAATACCACCACAATGAACAAATATTCGGATATTCGAATATTCTGGACCAGCCCTAAAGTAAAGTAACGCATTACTTTTTCAAAACAGTAACAAGTAATGTGTAAAACATTACCTCAACACTGGTTTCAGGTGATAATAATTTGCACCAAAAACCTCCTAATGCTACTTGTTAATTGGTCGCTGACAGGAAAAGCCTTTGTTGTTCACACTGATCACATTTCAACAGCCACAAAACGATCCTTTGTCTTTTATCCGTCAGTTCTTTTCCATAGCCTTCTGTTAGTTTGTCCACAGTGGACTCATAACTGGGGGTCATGATCGATATTTGGCAGGGATTAAGCCACTTCAAAGCACCATCAGCCTCCACCTGTTACCTCAGATCAACCCTGTGAACCCTGAGCTATTTCCAGAGAAGTTTCACTAGCTCTACTTTTGAGCTCGTATCTTGGTCAGAATAAGGGCTGGCCATAGATACTGTGTATTGTATAATTCAGAGCAGTCTTGGTTCTCAAGATCTTTCATCATTTGATATGATTATAGTTGCAGATTATTTTTGTCAGCTTTTATTTCAAGGGAAAAACTATATATTGTGAAATGTCCATCTTTCAAAATGCATCTAAAGAGCAAACTAAGAAGCAGAGATGTGAATTTGAATGTAAATTGTGTTTTTTGGACTTTAAGAGTTAAATAAATACGTCTGTTCTCTTGACTCCTGACATTCCAGGTCTGCAAATAAACCTTACAGATGCCAACGTACCTTTCGAGTCTGCCTTGTAGAACAGCTTTTCCCACGGGATCTTGGGTTTGTCGGGCAGAGACTGCAAGTAGTTCCTTGCCTTCATGTTGATGATGCAGTTCAGATCTTCTTGAGATGGAGAGCCAAGAACGCCTGTGCAGACAAAAGAGCCTCAATATAGCTTCCTATTGTTTAAACGTCTCCGATGTGGGAATGAATGAAACCCGTCTCTCACCCAGTATGTGGTTGAGCTGGTCCAAGTAGTGTTTCCCAGGGAAGATAGGCTTGTTGGACAACATCTCAGCCAGGATGCAGCCCACTGACCAGATGTCAATGGACTTGGAGTAGCCCTGAGACACAGACACACATGCAGTCAAACAAACTGAGAACCTATTCAGTCAAATGCAGGAATAACACCAGCTACTCGGACGCCTACCTTTGAGTTGAGCATGATTTCTGGAGCCCTGTACCAACGCGTGGCCACATACTCGGTCAAGAAGCCTGTGTGGTCGTGCTCGGGGTCGGCTATCCGTGCCAGGCCAAAGTCACAGATCTGAGGACGACACAAACCCGACATGTTTACAAGTCAACTTTAGAGCCACTTTCTAGAGGCTCTACAGCTCCATGAGTTGCCATTTTAGGCTCATCTCAGAATCAATTTGTCAGGCTATATTTTCAGATCCTCAGGACATGTTTTGAGGTTTTAACTTAGGTAGCAAAATTGTAAAAAATCAGATATTCCAGCTGGGTACTACTGCACAAAGAAGGGAAAGAATCGGACGACATACTATCTATTTATAAGCTTTATCGTCTTATTTATTTACCTCTGTTAGCTGTGTAAATACATAAGTTGAGATACATTCTAGTGCTACTCTATGGATATACATGAACCAACATATGTGGTTTAAGTCTGTGTAGATTCTCAGCCGTCTTTAAACCAAAGGAGGGCGTCTTCAACACCAATTAGCATGTACTTATAATGCAGTCTTGAGATCCCTTACCACCTCTAACATATTGGTTAATCCCTGATCTGGCACAACCATTCACACATTAAGGAATTAATGGACCCTTAGTTATGTGTTTTGGGGGTGACAATATCTATCTGGAACTCATCAATCAGTTAGAACTGAAGCCTCTTGTACCCCTTTTCCACCAAGAAGAACCAGATGCTAGTTCTGGTGCTTAATTGGTTTAAATTTCGTTCCTCCTAAGAACCTGTTTGCTTTTCCACTGGCAAGGAGCCAAGTTGGAGCCACGCCATTGAGCATCCATTACATAGCAGTTAAACAAACGCAATAAGTTGATGATAAAATCTATGTTCATCTTTATAGATGGTCTTAAGGCTGATTGTGAGGTGAAGGTCGCCTGTTGCCTGGACACATCCGTAATCGCGCTACTGGTGGGACACAATTGTACCGGTTTTCAGCTCCAACAGTTTGTGCAAAACTTCCGTGTGTCCCGGGAGTCATTCCAATACATCTGATCGGACCAGGGACGTCCTGGAGAACAAGGACACTAATGACCTCTTGTGTGTCCCTTTCCACCGTTGATCATTGGTCACGATAACCCCGCCCCCAGCCCCTGACGTACTCGGTGCTTAACTCTGGCCAAGCAAAGAGTTGATGCTTGCTAAGCACCTGTTTTTAGCACCTGGAGCCGGTGCTTAGGTGGTGGAAACACAAAGAACTGGAGCCAAGTCAGGCTCTGGCTCCGAACTAGCACTGGAACCAGCTCAGTGGAAAAGGGTTATTGGAGGAGAGGTGAAACGTCTTAAAGAACCAAAAAAAAGAAGTCCAGTTGCCTTCTACTGAAACTCTTAGATTAGTGGTATAAACTCACTGATGTAATATTTATTTTATTTATCCTATTTGTTAGATTTGTTTCCCTGAATTGTTAAGCTTTAGAAAGCCACTCTGACACGCGCTGCCTTGTTCTTTACTGGTCCCACATGATGAACTAATCCAGGCATTGATGGTCGGCTGATAAGAGTTCACAAGAGCACTTTGAGGCTGTACAACATGGCAACGAACGGCTCGTTTCAACCCCCGAAAACCACATGACTGGCAAACTACTGCAGAACAAAATGTGACTTTGTCTTCTATCAAGGCTGATCCCATCTCAGTAACTAAACTGACTAATTGATGTATTAATTAATATTAACTATAATCTGTTACGCCTAATATGAGGGAGGATCAAAACACATGCACGCAACAGGCACAATCAGTAACTGTCACGTGTCAGGACTCTATGTGAAATTGTGCGATCGATGTCGACACCTGTGTTAGATGCATTTTTGTGGCTACTGGCAGGTGCACATTTGCGATTTCCTCGTTCCTCTGTCAGTCTTCAGGCCCAGGATGATTCAGCCTTAATGTTGAGGATCACGACTGGTGATCAGAGTTTGATTATACGGCCACAATCCAGACATCAGGCTTCAGTGGAAGAGACGCAGTTTTCAAGATGGAAGACGCCGCATCAGGTCAGGAGCGTGACCAAGAACACGCTCGTCGCTATTGGGGTTGCGCACCGTGATTTAGTCCCCCGTGGAGAGACCGTCAACCGTTCTTCTGTAACGTCCTGAGGCGTCTGTAGGAGAACATTTGGTGCAAACAGCCTGAACCGTGGCGTGACGGCATTTGGGTGCTCTGTGTGCTCACAGCATGTATGAAAGTACACGTGTTTTTTGGCCACGACGCCAAACTGCTGGTCCCCACTCGCGCTACTTGCAAGATGTAGCTCCCCGCGACTTCTTCCTTCTTCTTCTTCTTAACCGGGATGAATTCAAGTTGAAGAGTCGCCGTTGTGACACAGTGGAGGAGATCTAGCGTGCGTCACAGATGGTGCTTCACATGCTAACAGGATGGGACTTCCAGGGAGCGTTCCAAGCGTGGCAGGGGCGCTGGTAGTGATGTATCGCTGTACAAGGAGACTACTTTGAAGAGGATGGGGGCCAATATTAAATCTGTTATGTATTTTGTTTTGTTTTCTTTGTCTTTGTCTGCTCCTTGAGTGTACAATTTGTGATTTCCCACTTATCCTACGATGCCTCTCAACAATCCCCTATAATTTGACTGTGCATACACCTTTTACATTTAGCTTTATAGTCTGTAGGTACATTTTCTCAACTATAAAAATAACTGTGGATGTTGACAATCGCTTATTTCATATTAGGTAATAATAGGAAACTGTGGACACTCCAGGGATATTTCACTTTTAGGCACATTACGTTTGGCTTAATGACTTCAGACCAAAGTGTGGGAGGTTCAGTATAAAGTATCTGCAAATACAGACTTTGATTCAAGTGTTTTTATTTTTAAGCCTAATGCAGCTACACCGAACAACTTCCATCCAACATTCCTGCAATTGTAGAGAACTGGTGTCATTTTCTACTGGTGAGAAAGTTTAAATAAATATAATGGTTCCTTTTCAACCAACTTAAAAAGAAAAATAATATTCAACTTACACAGAAAAATGTTGGAGCTTAAATAGAATGTTAGGGCTTTGGTTTGAGGGCTTTTTATCATTCATCTTCTAAACATGACCTCCCACATAACAAGAAACGTGTATACCTACACTAAAGCTACAGCATATCAATGTGGTTTAGTGATTGGAACACGCTCTATATTTTCTGTACAAATGCTGCATATCTTACGTAAAATCTACCATCACCTAACCAATCACAAGACTGTGTCAACTGCAGGGTAAAGGCTGCCGACTAACCCGACACAGTGGCCCGGTTGTAACCAGCAACGATCGTATGTACGTGTCTGTGTGTGTGGAAGCTAACCTTGAGGTCGCAGGTGGTGTTGATGAGCAGGTTGGAGGGCTTGAGGTCACGGTGCAACACGTTGGCGGAGTGAATGTACTTGAGGCCTCGCAGGATCTGGTAGAGGAAATAGCAGACGTGGTCGTTGCTTAGCCTCTGGCTCTTCAGCAGCTTGTACAGGTCCGTCTCCATCAGAGTCTGCACGATGTAGCTGGACGGACGAGCGGGTCAAGGTGGACAACGGCAAGGCTGACAGAAGTGTTGTACAGACATTCAAAGACAAGCATAAAGACTGTTCTCACGTTGAAACATGGATAAGAATCATATTTCATTCTGTAACTGCAACCTTTGATAAGGTGCGATTACAAGTTGTGGTTGTTTGGAAAGACAGCGTCTCACATCACCATCTTATTAATGGGTCCCGCTTATGAGCACAATGGTTCTCAGTTAGGTTTTTTTTAGACGTGATACAACACTTTATATTAGTCAGGTTGGTAATCTGTGTGCAGTAGGTGTGTTGCAATCATTTTGTTCCTCAAATCATGCATGAGAAAACTCTAAAAACGTTGCCTATAGAGACTAGCAGCTACAATATGTAGAAGTTTTTCTATCAAACACACACACAGCAAACATCTGATGTCCTTTGGAAGACTTTGGAAGCACTGTACGAGTTTTTTTTAGTGATCCAAGTGCTTTCGGGGGGCAGTATACCTTTTGACGGGCAGTGGTAGCGCAACAGGTTAAGCCCCTGACTATTGCTCAGAAGGTCGGAGGATCGAACCCCGACTGCGGCTACTGTTGGGTCCCTGAGCAAGGTCCTTAACCCCTGACTGCTCCCCGGGCGCTGCACCGCGGCAGCCCACTGCTCCCGCTACTAATATGTATAGTAGGATGGGTTAAATGCAGAGGTTGAATTTCCCTAAGGCAGGGGTAGCCAATCCTGGTCCTCGAGGGCCACTATCCTGCATGTTTTAGATGTTTCCCTCTTCCAACACACCTGATTCAAATGATCAGGATCGTTATCAGGGCTTGATGATGAGCTGATCATTTGAATCAGGTGTGTTGGAAGAGGGAAGCTTCTAAAACATGCAGGATAGGGGCCCTCGAGGACCAGGGTTGGCTACCCCTGCCCTATGGGGATAAATAAAGGTTAAAATATTATCATTTATTATTATTCTGCTCTTTCTGTCCACCACTTCTAACAGAATTACATCTAAAACTATTACTCAAATTGAGAAGACATTCTGTACACACATTCCTGGTTGTCAGAGGATGATCCCCTTACTTTTTCTCTAGTGGCAACATGACGTTGAACTGGATAGACCACTATGAAATCTGCTGCACAACTACCCTGTTGTCTTGGCATCACACTCAAAGCACCACTGTGCCCAAGAACCAGCTGTAAACACTGTGCCAGCCTTCTTAATGTAAGCCGCCACACTGCACAGAAGTCTGAGCTAAACACCGAAAAACACAACCAGTAAATGATGTTATCATCCTTGGATTGCTCAGGAGTAAGTTAGCGACAACACGGTGCACAAAAAGGCGAGCAGCCAGGCAGATCAAGCAAGACAAAAAAGATACAAGGACTCACACATTTCCTTTCCATTTTTCAGAAGACAATGCAGCTTTTCACAGAGAAACTGCCAGAGCAGCACTGACTGACGGGCCGTGCCTACACATCACTGCTAGCTGCTCTGCGGACAGTCACTACTGTCTAATGTGGCTGAAAGATAACAACAACCCTCACAAGGATTTAGCAGCTCAATCAGAACCGGTAAAAATGGCCAATTTTACAGGGTGTTGGATAAAAGGGATCCTGTTAAAGCCGAGAGTAAATGTTAACAATGCAGATGGGTTACTTTTTAACATTTGCATCTACTCCTCAGTGAATACGTCGTGTTTTTTTTTAACTCTGGATAATGCAATTAATCAAACAGCAACACAATTCAGAATAACTGCCGACTACGCCAGCAGCTCAAACCAACTCACAAGATTATTTATCCAAGATTAAGCTCGTCTAACCACGACACCAATGTTCCAGGAGGTTTTCTTCCCCTTACTATCCCACTAAACTCCCAGTCAAATCAATCTTAAAGCTCTACGGACAAAGTGCAGCGGTTAAAAACTGGATTAATAAGTCTTGTTTGTTGTTCTTTCTGGTGTAACCACACCATGTACCACACAAAGGTGCAGTAATTTTGAGTTGTGTGGTCACAGCAGAATTCTCAAACACACTTGAAATGAAAAAACAAAGCTGCTGCAATAAAGTTATAGACACTTCACGAGTCCCTGCCACAGTTTTGTTACAGGTTATTGAACGTAACATGAGTGCAGTGCTTAAAAAGGTCCATTTGTTTCTTTTTTGGGGGGTTCTTTTTTTCTAAAAGCTGCAGAATTTGATTTCTGATTAAAGCTACTGATTTGAAAGCTGCACTAGAACATGTACAGTACAGTAGCTGTGCTGTGACAACGAGAGAAATGCTTTCAACTGTCAAAAGCTGAGGAAGGATCACGTTTATAAAATCACCATAGTTAATTAAGTATAGAACTTTGGCTCTGATTTATGTCCACTCTCCTGATGCTTTTAAATATTACTTCTTAAGCAGAAATGTCTTTTAAATGCAGATAAGATTGTTTCAGCTCCACCAGTGACTCAAACATCACTACTGCCGACTCAAATAAATACTTATTCTTTTGGCTTGACAACAGACTGTTGTTCAAAGTTTATACTCCTCATTTAACTCAGTCATAATATTAATGATAATACATTTGGCCGATTGCAGGGAATTGAAGGCTGCCTCTTTTCAACCAGAAAACCACTGTGCAGTTAATTTAAATATGTGTACTCAGTTATTGAGATATTCTGTGCTGTCATGCTGCCACATCATTACTAAACCCTGGTTATCTTAGTGCATCACAAACTCAGAAATGTCACACTCATCACTGTTGTCTGTATTACTATACTACTATAAAACTGTATGGTTAACGCTTTTAGATTGTTTCTAACATGCAAATCTTGCAGCCCAAGTGAATAATCACGCAACATTTTAACCTTAGATTATCCCTACATCCACAATAACACATAAATGTCTTAAGATACTACATGTTTCACTCTGAATGAGCTGCAAAGGGCCCTCAAGTTAAATTCTTTCAGGCCTCTTTAGAGACTTTTTGTTTTTCCTTTTGAACTCATGACTGTTTTTTAGGTTATCTGTGTTTTTCCTGTATGTCAAATGTGTACATGTCTGACTACGAATGTTTCAAGTTCTTGGGTCTATTATATAGTCTCAATGACCATACGTATGGCCATACCGCCTTGTGGATGCCTGATCCTGTCAGATCTTGGAAGCTAAGTGAGGTAGGGCCTGGTCAGTACCTGGATGGGAGACCGTGAGGGAACACCAGGAAGCCTGGGTGAATGCAGTGAGAGAGTGAGTGGTTGGTGGTGGTTTGGGGGGCCGATTGGCAGCCTCGCTTCCATCAGACATACGTAGCTTACCTCCATCGAGTATGGAGTGAATGAATAATGCAAAGTAAAGCGTCTTTGAGTGTCTAGAAAAGCACTATATAAAAACAATGCATTATTATTATTATTATGAGATATCCTGATTAAATGAAGTTTACAATAAGTTGAGCAGAACGAAGACAAATGCACCCTCCCTGTAGAGCACGATAGGATACACATCCCTCATGTTGTCAATGTGCCGTGCCCTGAGAATGTCGTTGATGCCGATGATATTCTCATGGTGGAAACGCAGCAGGATCTTGATTTCCCTCAGTGTGCGCTGGCAGTACGTCTGGTGCTCAAACGGGCTGATTTTCTTGATGGCTACGCGCTGGCTTGTCAAGTTGTCCAGAGCGGAGCTGGATGGAAGCACAGAACAGGTGTCATATTACACACTGCACAGTTACCACACAATGACAGCATCAGAAACTGGGCTGATACTAAACTCCAGAAGGGCGTTGCAGACTGTCTCTACTGACAACATGCATGTGTGTGTGTGGTTTTTTTTGTGTTTGCAGTGTCGTGAAGCACTGTAGGTGTAGATCTGAGTGTAGGCGCAGTGTCAGTGTGGTGGAGGTGTAGAGTACATGGAGACCAGGCAGTGCTGAAAGAAGATAGTGTGTTTCTGGGAGCCTTGAACTTATTAGAAATCCTTGTAAGTTGCGTGGCCAAAATTATAAAAACCCCTCAAACCAATGGCCTTTTATTGGAAGAAAAAAACACATCCAAACTACGCTGACTCAAACCCTCAACAGGAATGATTACATCACATCTTTCCTCTTGGTAAAAGCGCATTCTCTTATTGCACAACACCCTGCATGAGCTGGGCAAGTTCACACGGCTTCTTCAGTGGCTGGAACCCTGTGAAATGATGAACATGACACGATGTGCTGGGACGTGCACAGTACATTAAAACATCTGGTGTTTAATGACCAGCATGCAGGTTTGAAGCTGCTGTGCATCATATACTTCTGTCACTGTACCAACCGGTGGGTGTTGACAATGTTTACAAACACCGAATGCTGCAACAGTGCAATCACATGACCACGATGACATAAACAAAAACAGCACAGTGCTCCCACACTCCGGTTGGGAGCTGACAGTGAGCCACACGGTGTGTCCTGCTCAAATGGATGTGTAATCCCAGCTCTCCAGCCACCATCCATTTCGCACCGACACGCAGCGCTGAATCCCATCTGATCGCGGTCCAACCTCGATAGCGATGACTTGACATTGATATCAAGTGCAACAGAATTGCTCAACACGTCCACACAAAGCTGTAGAGATCACACACAGCGATAACACGAGGAGAGGCCTCGCTACAAACTGACAAATCCCACTCGCATCCTCTGCAGCAGCTTTGCAGCAGACCGATTGTTTAGCTATCACAATTCAACAAGAGATTAATGTGATTGTGAGACTAGCGCCGGACGTGGAGATCTGACTGGAGCTATAACTAACCAACATTTGCGGTGAAATGCAACCTGCAGAAGATTTCTGATCGGATAGCAAACTACGTCCTGCGCAATCACTCTCAATCTTGTTTCCTGTAAAGCTGGTAGCCACGCCTGTAGCTACTCAGCTAACCTGCTAACCACAAGATGAACTGCCTTGAGGCTTAACAATCTCTGAATGTCGGCACAGTTTATGTAAATACACATATCGTGGCTGCGCTCGTATTTACTTGAAGCCCCTTGTTGAATACAGCAGCTACGGTTAGCTAGCTAACTGTGTTTGCTAACAAACAGCTTATGTTAGCTAGTACAGTCGCTTTATACTACGGCAGCCCTACAGCGACGACAAGCTCTACTCACCACACCATTCCGTACGCCCCTTCCCCGATGTACGACAGGTTCGTGTAGCGGGGGCCCACATCAAAAATCTGGCCCTTCACGGACTCGGACCCGGTCTTCGATCCCGCAGCTCCGGGCGCTCCTTCATGCGCAACAGTGCCAGCCGCCCCAGCAGCAGCAGAGCTGTTGGAGCCTGCGGCCCCGACCGCTGCGGTGCTGCTCGAATCCGCCATTCTTCCTCTCCAAACCGCTCCGGCTCTGTCAAAGTGTTTCACCGAGGGACCGCCGCCGCTCTCAGCACTGTTTCACGGCGTTAACCGAGCGGATTGTTGGATCGACGGAGCGAAGAGACTCGACGGGGCCCTCTCTACTACTGAGGAGTAAATGGATTTCGTGCGCGAGCGCGGATTTGGTCTCAGCGCCGAGCGTAAATGCGCGTGCCAAACTACGGTAATACAGGTGCATTAGATGTAGTGACAGGAGCGGCTTGTAGGGGCGGAGTCGTGTCAGTTGGCTACCGCTCAAACCGGAAGCACCGCCCGTCCGGCTTCATAACTACAGCGAAACGAGCGCAATCTGCAAATTAAACATGCAGCAGCCACGAGTGGGCGTGCCGAGATATGTTGCATGCTGCCCGTTATGACAAGAATAATAGAGGTTTTGATCAAATCCACATATTTATGGTGGTGGTCCAGACCGTTTACTGCTACTGTGGTCCTAAAGATGGCTGCGGGCACGTCACGTTTGGTTTGCACGGTGCCCACAGGCGAGGCGTTTTGTTTACATGTACATGGATCGTGCTGTATATTATTACATAATACCATACACTATTATTACAGCCCTACAGAGTCAGTGGCTTCGTGTTGTTCACCATGAGCGCGTCATCAAAGTAGACATTAACAAGATGTCGTTTAAACACGGCAAAACAAACAAAAATGCAAAACATTCATAGTTTTGATGCTTTGATACTCTACAGACATAAAATATAGTGCATTAAATTACGTTTTATATCCACTTCTTTCTTTCTCGCCTGTTTATTCATTTTTAAGAGAATCAGATCACCATGGAAACGAGTGCGACTGCCGTAACCACGCCCCTTTGGCGACGTCACCGCGCCAGGCGTGTGCACTTCCTGGTTACTCTTGCTGCATGTTGTGGTTCTTGGACTATTGATTTATTTGTCACAAGGAATGGTACATTTACTTCTGCGACGGAACTGGATCGGACCGATTCGTCTAGCGCTGACTCTCGTCGGTCTCCCGTTAACCGTCTGCAGCTCCGGAGTCAGGTATGAACAGAAACACTAGTTATATAGATTTAACTGTAAACTGGTAGTATTTGACATTGTGGGAGAGGCTGGGTTATAAACTGGTGTTGCAATCGGAAGGAGACGGTTATCTTTCTGCTGCAGACCACGATTACTGACATAATGTCTCAGTAGACATTATCATGAGCTGAATCTAATACAGTTTATTAACTTGGGGAAAATCATAGTCAAAATTAGTTTTCACTGAATATTATATTGATATATGTAATATATAACGCAAAAACAAGCTTCTACAACTAATCATGCAGGACTGGCTTCACAAAATCATAATTTATGTAGCTATAAGATGTGTTTTGTAGTTTAACAGTAGCTCTAACGCTGCTGATTTCACTGCTTTAGTTAACTGGCTCCTTCCTTAACCCTTTAAGCCTCAAAATGTCCACCTGGTCTTTTTTCTTCTTATTTTGATTACAGAAAGGTAAGAAAATGTCCTGTGAGTGGTTGTGCCCATTTTTTCAGAAGAAACTTTAAATATCTGGCAGTTATTTATGATTTACTGCCTATTATAAGAGTTACAGTAATTTTACGGTAATTTTTAAAAAAAATTTTAAGATTTATTTTTGGCCTTTTATACCTTTATTTTATAGGACAGTGGATAGAGTCAGAAACGGGAGAGAGTGGGGAAGGACATGCGGTAAACGCCCGAGGTCGGAATCGAACCCGGGACAGCCGCTAGCACTTGGGTCACGCGACATAACCGTGGGGCGCCCAATTTTACGATAATTTTATCCTGCGGATTCCTGGGGGGGCACGAATGAAATTACCGTAATGACACTATATTGGCTGTAAAGCGCAATGTCATTGCGGTAAAATTATTACGGTAAAATTACCGTAATGACACTATATTGGCTGTAAAGCGCAATGACATTGCGCTTTACAGCCAATATAGTGTCATTACGGTAATTTTATGGTAATTTCATCCAGCGGATTCCTGGGGGGGCACAAATGGAATTACCGTAATGACACCAATATTGGATATTTGATTTTTTCCCGATAGCGCAAAGTACGCTTGCCCAAACATGTCACCGATTACGCACTAGGACTTAAAGGGTTAATCTATATGTTGTCACTTTATGAGTTTTTATTACTTCAGGTGGAAGGTTATTGTCATAATGTACAGCAGAATGCATACAGGGTGGCACTGGGGCCACGCTGCTGCAGTAAAGAAAGAACAAGGTACACTTACTGCATTTTCACATCTCATATTTCTTCCCCCGCAGGCCCGCGATCTCCTGCTCACCTTCCTATCCTTTCAGAACTGCTAAAACCTTCAGACCCACCAGTACCAGTTGCTGCAAACTCTACACGACCAGTGTCGGGACAATGCCATCCTCAGCAGCGCTTCACGTAAAGTCCAGATCCCCACTGTACCCAGGATCCAAAATCAAGCGTTTGCCTGTGCCCGATGACAAGGTGGACTGGAGTCAGAAGTGGCCGCAGTACAATCCAGTCAACCATACTGATCCTGCAGTTTTAAAGAAGCCAGTATGGGCGGATCCTGAGATTGGGTGAGCAACACCTACCTGCTTTAAAGTGCATCAACTACACTTTAATAAAATAGGACTATTTGAGGTATTAGTGCCTCGTGAACAATGGCTGTTGCTCAGATTGGAGTTAATTTATACCAGTTTTAGGGACTTTTGTTTGTTTTTCAGTGTTTTCTCTCCAAAATTCAACACTGTGGACGCCGGCGTGGACAGGACAGGCTTTGAGGGCGCCTACAAAGTGGAAAATGGGAAGCCACTGTAAGTTATGGAGTAACAAGAGAAATATGTCCTAGCAGGTTTTCCAGAACATCTGACTGACTTTAATTGGTAATGCTGTAAATATAATTGGTTCTTACACTGTACAGAGCTGCAGATGGATCTGTAGCACTTACAGCGCTCACAGAGACACATCATTAACTGTTATGGTCTAAGGCAGGGATGGGCAACTCCGGTCCTCGAGGGCCCCTATCCTGCATGTTTTAGATGTTTCCCTCAACCAACACACCTGATTCAAATGATCAGGATCGTTCTGCAGAGCTTGATGATGAGCTGATCATTTGAATCAGGTGTAAACATCTAAAACATGCAGGATAGTGGCCCTCGAGGACCGGAGTTGCCCATCCCTGGTCTAAGGCATCACTTGATGAAGCTTTAATATTAATGCACACCAATATCAGGATGATGGTCAGAGTAGGGATGTGAGCACTTCCTCTAAAAAGTGAAGTCTGCAATTCTCTGTGTTCACTTTATTTGTGTTTGCACCAGTGTTTCATTTGCACATTCTTCTTAACCCTTTAAAACCTACCATAGAACAAATTCGCCAGAGCATATCTTTACATTTATAAATGCTATAGTGCCATTTTTGTGGAGCATTTGAACTTGCTATGCATCAGTAAATCCCAAAAATTTATAATAGGTATGTAATAAATCCATATTAACTAAATAAATTGCTAAAAAAGTGCAATAAACCACCAGAAAAATGAAAATAGTTTTTTTTTTACACATATTTTCCTAAATACAGAAATGTCACAGCTGTATCCCTCGACAATTGTAATGTAAAAAAGTTGCACAAAATCCTTTCATACCACACAAAATTTATTTGGAGTGTGTTCATAACTTAATTTTTGAAATACACAAGTTTTTATAAACAGAAACAAAAACGGAAATAAAATGTACGTTGTATGTTGTGAACAATTTGAAAAAAGTTTGTACATCAAAATAAACTATTTACAAGTTTCTGGAAGGAACCAGTACACATGACACATTGTAAGTCTAACTCTTCCGGTTTCATATGCAAAAAGAATTATTGCTCTATCTTATTTGGTTGCAGTTCTAAAGACATTTAAAAACAGGCATGCTAATGGATTTTAAAGGGTTAAATGAGTGTGCACATTTTCATTTTACTCCTTAGAAATCCTCATGGACGCACCGGGGTGACAGGTAGAGGTTTGCTTGGACGGTGGGGACCCAATCACGCAGCAGATCCGATTGTCACGAGGTAACTTTTCCTTTACCTTACACGTTGGCTATTCAGTAGTAGTTTCACCAAGATTGATTCAAAAGAGGAAAACTAAATTTATAACACATTAGTATCTGACAGTTTGATGTGCATCTAAAACAGGACATCACAAAATCATGAAAGTTTTTTTTTGTCATGTTTAAAATATCAAAATGATTCATTGTCAAAGATGTCTGTGAAGATTCTCAGTCATCCAGGTCGTGGTTATCGTCGTACTTTCAATCGTAGCATCTGGACTTGGTTGAGTTTAGCTCCAAGACGTTCCTCCTTCATCCAAGAGGCTTCATCAGTTCTAAACTGACTGGTTGGGAGTTCCAGGTTTTATACTCTTCAGGAGCCATTAACACTATTGAAGCTCCAGTCTGCTGGGTGAATGTTGGCCCTCGCTTCATTATGCGAGTCGTTAGGTCCTTCCCTCTCACAATAGGATTTGTTAGGGCCCCTTTGTGGCCAGGTGAGAAAGGTTTCTGTTCTTCCTGGGTAAAGAATGTAAAACTGCACTGTACACAGGTGAGAGGTTGGTGGTAGCATCCACATGATTGTCAGGACCCAAGGTTTCCCAACAGAACGTTACCCCCGTTGCCCCTCCATCATTATGCGAGTCGTTAGGTCATTCCCTCTCACAATGGGATTTGTTAGATCCCTTTGTGGCCAGGTGAGAACTGTGCCAAGGGTGACAGACAGATGGTTTGAGAGGGGGATGAAGGAAGTTTCAATAGTGTTAATGGATCCTGAAGAGTATAAAATCTGGAACTCCCAACCAGTCAGTTTAGAACTGATGAAGCCTCTTGGATGAGAGGTGGAACGTCTTCTAGCTAACTCAACCAGGTCCAGATGCTACGATTGAAACCACGAGGATCATTGTTAAAGAAGAGGGGAGTTTTTATAAATGCCCAATGGCCTGATGTGTTTCACTGTCTTGTAGATGGAAAGTAGATGCCAAAGGAGCAAAGATACTTCACTCTGTCTCCAAACGGCCTATTTTGCAGTTTGTGGCCATCAAGAGAAAAGACTGTGGGGAGTGGGCCATTCCTGGGGTTGGTGGCTTTTCTATTTCTTTTCTATTTATTAATTTTCTCCAACTTTCACTGCCCCTGTATTATTCTAACTTGCTTTTTATTGGGTCTATTATGATATTCCTTCAAGGGACAACATAATCTAATTCATGGGCTGTGTAGGATGTCATGTTTCTGTGACTTACTTCCTTATATTTGTGGTCACATACTTGTTCTGCAGGGGATGGTAGATCCAGGAGAGCAGGTTTCTCTCACGCTGCAGCGGGAGTTCTCTGAAGAAGCGCTAAACTCGCTTTCAGCCCCGCCAGCAGAGAGAGCAAAAATCCAGGAACGCATCAACAACCTCTTCAAATCACCAGGATTTCAGGTCAGTAATGAACACATAGTTATTTGTCACAATAACAAGTGAAACAAAGAGAGAGATGTAAAGAATGTAGAGGCTTTTCTTTTACTTGAGCTTGTGATGTTTCTCCTTCAGGTCTATAAAGGCTATGTGGATGATCCTAGAAACACCGACAATGCCTGGATGGAGACAGTTGCTGTCAACTTTCATGATGAATCAGGTATCATTTATTAGTAATAAGAATGTTTTTTTCCTCTTTTTGAAGAGCCCATATTATGCTGTCTAGGGTTTTCTCTTTCCTTTAGTGCATTATATAGCTGCTTATTATTGTTAAGGTGTCTCACAGTAAACTCCTTACCTGCTTGAAGCCTCTCTTTTGAAAACCAAGCTTTCCTTCCGTTACTTATTTGTGACATGATGTAAAACGTTTGCGTAACACCTGCCTTGTGGCTAGTTTGGCCGTTAAACAAAGAATGAGCAGCTTCCTCACAGTCTGCCATTCTTTCTCCACTAGAGCCTCCTTTGGTAGGGCTGTGCTTCTCTGCCTGCACTCATAGATCTGGAGTTACAGTATGCAATCAATGTTATTTTGCTTTTGTCGGACCAGCGGACTAATCAGAGCAGACTGGGCTTTCAGGAGGGAAGTCATAAAGCAGGGGTGCCCAATCCTGGTCCTTGAGGGCCACTATCCTGCATGTTTTAGATGCTTCCCTCTTCCAACACACCTGATTCAAATGATCAGGATCGTTATCAGGCTTCTGCAGAGCTTGATGATGAGCTGATCATTTGAATCAGGTGTTGGAAGAGGGAAGCATCTAAAACATGCAGGATAGTGGCCCTCGAGGACCAGGATTGGGCACCCCTGTCTTAAAGAGACAGTCATAGAACAGAGCGTTTCAGACAGAGGGTGAGAAAAAGGTGCTGCAACAACATTAAAGCATGTAAACATATTCTAGTAATCCCACCAAAATACGAATGCAAACACGTAAAGGTGCATAGTATGGGCTCTTTAATTTTCCTACTCATAGTTTTGGATTTTATATTACCAGTATTTCATTCACTGAAAACCACAAAAAGCAAAATGGAGATGCAATGTTTTTGTCTTTGTCTTTTCTGCAGGGAACAGTGTGAGTGAGCTGCCACTGCAAGCCGGTGATGACGCAGGACAAGTTAAATGGGTTGATGTTGACTCGTCTTTTGCCCTCTATGCGAGTCACTCCCATTTCCTGGAGCTGGTTTCCAAAGAGAGGAAAGCCCACTGGTAACCAAGGACAAAAGACTTGCTCTGATATTATGATGAAGGAAATATTAAGAGCCTTATTGCTCCTCGTCAACTTATAAAGCATGACACCTTATGTGAATGTCCCCTCACTGTGTTCATCATAATAATCACAGCTAAATAATTAGAAACATGTTATGCATCTTATTAGTTTGATACTCATATATGTACACTGAAGCTGCCACAACATTAAAACCACCTGCCTCATATTGTCTGGGTCCCCCTTGTGCCACCAAAGCAGCTCTGACCCAGCATGGATTCTCCAGGAGCTCTGGAGGTGTCCTGTGGTATCAGGCACCAATAAGTAAGCAGCAGATCCTTTAAGCGAGGTGGGGCCTCCGTGGATTGTTTTCCTGCACATTCCACAGATGCTTGATCTGATTCTGGAGATCTGGACAATTTGAAGGCAAAGTCAGCACCACATTTTCCTCAAACCATTCCTGAACTTTTTTTTTTTGCTGTGTGGCAGGAAGCATTATCCTGTTGAAAGAGGCCACTGCCATCAGGCGATACCACTGACATGATAAATGGTAAATGGTCTGCACTTATATAGCGCCTTTTTGTACCTTAGCGGTACCCAAGGCGCTTTACAATGTGTTTCTCATTCACCCATTCACACACCAATGGTGACAGAGCTGCCATGCAAGGCGCTAATCTGCCATTGGGAGCAACTTGGGGTTCAGTGTCTTGCCCAAGGACACTTCGGGGGGGGGACCGGGGATCGAACCGCCAACCTTGCCATCAGTGGACAACCCGCTCTACCACCTGAGCCACAGCGATAGGGTGTATGTGGTCTGCAGCGATGTTTAGGTTGGTGGTAGCATCCATCCACATGATTGTCAGGACCCAAAGTCTCCCAACAGAACGTTACCCAGAGCATCACACTGCCTTCACCGACTTGCCTTCCTCCAATCCTGCTGCCATCTCCTCCCCGAGTAAACAACACTCACATTCCGGCTGTCCACATGATGTAAAAGAAAACGTGATTCATCGGACCAGGACGCCTTCTCCCATTGCTCCGTCATCCAGTTCTGTTGTCACATAATCTGTGGCTACACAGCAAACTATGATGCACCACGTGTTCTGACACCTTTCTGTCACAGCCAGCATTAAGACTTTCAGTTATTTCTGCAGGATGGGACCACATGGTCAAGCCTTTGCCCCCCCACACTCCTGAATAAGCCTGAACCTGATGCTCTGACCCAGTAATCATAATGTGGCCTTTGTCAAATTTGCTTGGATCCTTATGCTTCCTATTTCTCCTGCTTCCAACACATTAACTTCAATAGCTGAATGTTCACTTGCTGATTGATACATCCTACCCCAATCAATGTTATTCGCCTCTCTGTGGTTTTAATGTTGTGGCTGATCAGTGTACTGTATTTCCACTATATGGTGTGCAGCAACATTGAAGAACTTATGAAATGAATGAAACTATCTGGGTAAAAGCATGGCTGCAGAGTCAGTCTATTTGAAAGACAAAGCATAAAAAAAAGAGAAGAAGTGTACAGTTTCATTGAAAAGCCTTTGACTCATCGCTTGCAAGAAGCTTAACACAAGTCTGTCAGGACAAGTGTAATCACATTACGTCCATTAGCGCATATTAGGGTAATGTATTCGATGTTAACAAGGATCACATTAACCTAGCGTGATCAGGCAAGAGCAAACACAATGAGCTGCTGAACATAACACATACTTTATTCATTTAGGTGTGACAAGGAGGGAAATCGGAATATTTAAAAAAAAAAGTGGAGTGTGACTTTGATCTTTGCATGTGAAAAGAATACGATGGAGCTCTACTGTGCACTGAATACAGACCAAAGCTAGCAGACAAGCATGTTTTCGAGCAGCAACAGACGGTGGATGCAAAAGGACATTTCACACTCGACAGCCTGCCTTTCCAAATGTTCACATCAGTAGGTGTCAGCTCACTGCAGGGGATATTTATCAATGAGGCAGCGATGAAAGGCCTCATATCTGTTAGGATCCTGATAAAAACATTAACACAAAGAAGCAGCTTAAATCGGTTACATATAATGAATGATTGCTGCATGATTTGCATTAAAACATGTTGTGATTGTGCAAATCTAATAAGATGTGATATAAAGTGTAAATGTCCACTTGGCATGTGGCTGTATTTGGGTTTATCTAGTAGGAAAAAGAAAAGACATTCATTAAATTAAACCCACAGTTCTAGGAGGCGCCACAAATCCCATAAACCCTCCGATTTGTTCTCATCGCTGCTCAGGCCATAGCATTGGCCCCTATGACATGTTTTAAGGTGCGATCCCAGCAGCAGCTTGTGCGTAGGTTCCATTGTTCAAGCCTCACTACAATAGATCCATTATATAACCATAATCTTATAATTCTTCACACCCATATAGGAGCTCATTCAGCAGCCAGGCTACTTTCCCTCACCGCTGGAGCGTTTACAGTAGGAGCACTAATAGCATTTGTTGTTGTGGGCAGGGAGAGTATTTCCCATCCAGATTTTCCCAGATGTACCACTTAAATTGGCAACCTTCCAGTTACAAAATCCTCTAACCTTTGGCTCTAAAGCTCTGGTTTTATTACATTTTTTTCTGCCTAAAGTGGTTTGTGGTTAGTACAAGGCAAAAGTAAATAACTGGTGGGATGACAGAGCTTTTCCACTGAAATGCTGCACAGACAGATGAATGCTGAATCATTGTAGTTACTTTAATTAGCAATAATGCTCTACTAATT
Organism: Chromis chromis; assembly: GCA_900302755.1. NCBI lineage: Eukaryota > Metazoa > Chordata > Actinopteri > Pomacentridae > Chromis > Chromis chromis. Next base: position 21,809 of record OMNN01024017.1, read on the forward strand.
GTATTGAATTCCCTGTATATAAGCTAACATGTGAAAATGAACCCAAAGATATTTGCTTACTAACCTTGCACTGAGTGTTTGTCTGATAACCTTCTGGACTACTTGAACATGTAAATCATTGTGAAGGCTTGGTATGAGCGGTTTTCCTCATAAAAGTTGCATCATTATGCCACGTGTACTGTACTCATTTTCTCACAGCATGTCTAACATCAGCTGAGCTCAGCCTGGATGTTTATCTCAGAAACAATAATCTACAAATGTATGTACAAAACAGTTGCTTTTATTTGATCATGCATGCTCCTGTGCAACAAAAACAACTGAGCAGCATCAGTGCTTTTGTCTTAGTTGTGTGGAGTCTGAGCTGCATGCACAGTGGCTCATCTTTTCACCAGCATAATGCACGCCCAGATACTTTCTGTAGGCTATTGTATAATAGATGTTGTCGGTAATCATTTACTGAATTGAGTGTAATGTGTTTTTGAGTGTCCTTACAGCCTCTTTTCTCAGATGGCAGTAAGCTGTATTGCATTACCACGGCAGTCAAGAGGTGCAAAAAGAGTATTTTAAAGCTGAGAACATTATATACTGAATTTATGTGTGTGAATTGATTCTTAACAATGCTTAATGCTATTGATGGGAAAATGTTTTGGTCATCCGACTGGATCAAATGTCGGTTGCAAAAAGACAGATCATCGCTGATAAAAGGTCATGTTTGGAGACAGTAGATTTGATGATGCACAGCCCTCAGTGCATGTAGCTGTTAGTGTTACAGGCTGCCTGGCCGGCTGGAGACATAATTACATTTGTGCTCCACACAGTCTGGTGGAAACTAGAAAATACTGCATCCTCTCTGTGTCTTTTGTCAGTGTGCATCAACCTTAGAAATGATGTCACTTTTGTTGTCAACATTTTTCTTTATATCATCTTATTTCTCATAATTAATTTTATTTTTTTTTAATTATTACTAAAAATACTTTATTATCTGCGTCAGATGTTTTTATCTAGATCCACAGACTACCTTTTAGTAACGCAATTTGTTGTGTAGGACTGCTCCTAAACTGTAGGTAATAGACAGTCTATGGCCACGTATGACGCTGCAAGAACTACATTACCCAGAAGCCTTTGCGAATAAAGCCGCCCAAGCTGACGACGTGGCCAAGGTACGTTTCAACCCCGTGTTTCAGCGGACCGGGGCGATTCAAACCAGGCAAACCGGCTTTGTTCAAACCTACTTCATAACCTCCTGGACTTTGGATGCTCGAACGAGTCTTTCTGAAACTTTAATCTCACCACTGTGAAGTAAAAGATGTCTGGGAAAATCAAGAACCGAAATGCCGCAAACGCAGACTCGATATCTGGCGGTGTGTCCTGCGATGAGCGCATCTTGCGGGATTGTCATCAGCTGTACACGGACCCGGACAGCGGTGAGTTGGCTGGCATTGAACTTGTAGGATTCAGGTCTTCCTCAGAATACCTCCAGCATTCACCTGTTTGATAGCAGAGTTAAGCTAGGTAGCCGTTTGCTAACAGGGGGTTAGCTAGCTAACTTAGCTAGTAAGTTATCCCAGAAGCAGGGGGGCTAGCCTGACCGTTAGCTCAGTTAGCTAATGCTGATGTGTTATTATTGTCCCGTTAATGCTAGTTAAATTTAATCATGTGACTGCTTTTATAATAAGTGTTTTTAATGAGTCAGTTGCACCATATTTGAGATTTGTTCCAGCTTGCAAGAGACAGTTTAGCCAGAGGCGCTGCTAGGAATTATGGGTCTCCATAAATTAAAGTTCTTCCATTGAAAATTGTAGTTTTTGCCTGATGGGCAGTTTGAACTACAAAGGAACCTGGGGGCACTTGTTGACAAGTTATTAAGACATGTGCTCCACTAAAACATGAGTTGATGGGACTCTAATATACTTGTAATATCCTATGTTTGCCCTGAATTCATATTAATTAAGGATTATGGGTGATAATGAGCCTCTACTCCACTAATTCACTTATAAAGATACCAGCATGCATGCAGGCCTTTCAGCACAATAACATAAGGTGCACTCACTTTAACTTTGAGATCAGAAACTTTCTTGGCACCAGCTGCAAAAACAAAGCAAAACAGAATAACCAGTCTTACCCTGCATGAAGTTAGAACCATGCACCTGCATCGGTTTTCTTATTCTTATTAATACAAGTAATGATAAATACATATACAACTAAATCCAATGCTTTATAAATGCTGCATCTGTCATTTCTGACCACAAAAAGTGAACCCCCTGAAAATAATGGCTTGATTTTACACAAACCAATTCACCTGTTGCAAAATAGGTGTCTGATTATTTACATTGTGCTCTCTTCTCTTTCTCTTTCTTCTTCTTCAGGGTTGATCACTGTGGCCGAATCTGTGGGAGTGAAGTTGTTGCCGCCCCGGAAAAAAATCACTGTGATGCTGATGGGCAACCACTCTGCTGGGAAAAGCTCCTTCATCAACTGGTAAATATATCTGACGAATATGCAAAATAACGTCTTGTAGGGTGCAAAATAGAAACAGCATGCAAAACTAATACCATGCTGGGAAGATATAACAGGCCCAACTTGTACACATAGTCCATCCTAAACCTCTCTAGCTTAGTTTATGTCTGTAGCATTAAGTTACATCCCTCCTTGGTGCACTTTACCTGGTGCAATCTATAATAAGAGTAACAAAGATCTTACTGTGACTGCTCAGTCACAGAGTCAGCCAATACAGAGTAAACACAGGTGTGAGGGTTTTAGTGTTGTTTTTTTCCCCCTCACATACCCCTTTTCCACTGAGCTGGTTCCACTGCTAGTTCAGAGCCTAACTTAGCACCAGTTCTTTGTGTTTCCACCATCTAGTAAGCACCGGATCCAGGTTCTAAAAACTGGAGCTTAGCAAGCAACAACTCTTTGCTGGGCCAGAGCTAAGCACCGAGTACGTCAGGGGCTGGGGGGGTTATCATGACCAACGATGGAAAGGGACACACAAGAGGTCATTAGTGTCCTTGTTCTCCAGGACGTCCCTGGTCCGATCAGATGTATTGGAATGACTCCTGGGACACACGGAAGTTTAGCACAAACTGTTGGAGCAGAAATCCGGTACAATTGTGTCCCACCAGTAGCGCGATCGTGGATGTGCCCAGGCAACAGGCGACCTCCGCCTTGCAATCAGCCTGAAGACCATCTATAAAGATAAACATGGATATTATCATCAACTTATTGCGTTTGTTTAACTGCTATGTAATCGATGCAAGTCGTTTTACAGAGACACTGTCGTGGCTCCAACTTGGCTCCTGGCCAATGGAAAAGCAAACAGGCTCTTAGAAGGAACGAGATTTGAACCAACTAAGCACCAGAACTAGCACCTGGTTCTTTTTAGTGGAAAAGGGGTAACAATGCATCACTGAATTATTTTAATGTGTTTTCTGTTGCTGTGTTTTGATCAGGTACGTGGAGGAGCACATCCAGCGCACAGGAGTGGCTATCGAGACTCAAGGCTTCAGCTTCGTTACAAGTGGACGCAAGAGAGAATCTCTCACAGTGAGTGCTGCAGGACATTATCTTTGTGGAATAGGTGTATAGGAGGAGATGTGAAAACTGGTATGTTCAAAATGCAAGTCTCAGAAGTTGTAATGTCAGTCACTCACCTTCCCTCTGAGTCATTCCGTATAATGGTGATTTATGAGTTCTAGTGATTTCAGAGCTTCTTGAATACCTGGTTCTCTTTTCTCTTTAGGGGAACGCCACTCTTCATCTATATCCACATTTCAAACCTCTGCAAGAGTTTAAAGGTGAGAGATTTACATTGACTCACAAACCCTTCATGAGCTTTTCTAAAGATTCACAAGAGCTGCTTTCATGTCCACGTTGTTCCTGCTACTGTACAAATCTCAGCATCAAATTAAGACTGGGTCTTATTCACAGTGCGTCTCTGGGAAGCAAAAATATACATAAAATGACCAAAACGTTTGGTTTTCCTTTTTTTTGTCTGCTCTCTGTTGTGTATTACTTTTCTCTGGACTGCAGCCACAACTGGCTTACTTTAGGAAATGCCTGATGTGATAAGCAGCAGAGTTTTTGTGAGCAGAGAATGCACTTTAAACTTCAATATTGCGGTCGGTATTTATTTGCGAGAAGCCAAAGTCATGATCAAGATTAATATTTAATGTGCAGCCCTGCTACACGTGTTCTAGTTTGTTCATTCAACTCAATTCATGTGTAGCTTTTTGAGGATGCAGCAACGTACAACAGCGGGAAGTAGGCATTTACAAGCTGCCTCTTGGAACACAAACAGTGATTTTAGATGTAGTACTGAAAGACGTATGTTGGTTATTCTGTTGTGCTTTTTTGGGGTCATGTGACTTTATTATAATTTGTTTTTTTATATTAACTTCCTGAATTCATTCCCAGGTGTTTCGGAGTACTTGAGCACAGAGATCTGCACATCGCGACAGAAACGCTTCAGCCTGGTGACATTTGTTGATTCTCCCGGCCTGGTGGATGGTGATATGAAGTATCCGTTTGACGTGGATGAAGTTCTTCTATGGCTGGGTGGGTAGCTACTATCTCACCTTGGCTGGGCCGGCTAAGGCCTGTTTGGGACACCGAGCTCTGGTCATTCTAATAACATTCAGATAATACAAGATAAGGGAGATGGCTCATTTGTTTTAATCTGTGAATTAACGTGACACTGACTTCAATAGATACCAGGTCAAGGTTGATCCTAAATTTATAATGCAGTGTGCCTTCTAATAAAGTACCAAGGAGAGCTTTTTTTGGTTAACTGCCGGTTGGGTTTTATAATCATCTTTTAGTTGAATCATATTATAACTAAATTGTGTTTTCAAATAAGAAGCAAGTTAGAGACTAAAATCCTACAGGAAAGTTTAATATCAGTCAGCAGTAATTTCTAGTATTCAGTAATATTATACTTCTGCTACAGTACAGTTTGTTACTGAGGATCATGTCTGCCACAGAAAATAATGGTCTTCTCCATTTTCACTTACAGGTGATCTCTGCGACTTAATTCTGGTCTTCTTCGACCCCATGGGCCAGGCTCTGTGCAAGCGCACCCTCAACATTGTGGAGAGCCTGAATGAAAAACACGGAGACCGTCTGCGGTTTTACCTGAGCAAGGCTGACGAGGCCGGAGGAGAATCTGACAGACAGGTACACGCAGCAACAGCTCAATTAAAAAAAAGGGGTCTTGGGACAGTCAAAAGTCTATATTTAGATGAAGTAAAGCACATTATTCACTCAGTAATGGATTAAAACTGTTCACACTATCTGTAATAAATCATGTTGTACTGTGTGTCACTAACTGGTGCAGTTTAGTGCAACAAGTTTGCAGAAATTTAAAATACACCTATGCACTACTTATAAACCAGTTTTTGAGTTGTGCCATCAGTGAAATGTGTGGACTGGCAAAGGGCAGAAAACATCTGGTCAGAGCTCGGTTCTAGAGAAGAATTTGCTTCTGTTTTAGATAGCTAGCATGTACAAGATTTACCGTCACTCTCACTCCCACTGCCTCCTTTCCCCACATCTATGCATAAGCATGAACATGCAGAGGACCCACTGGAATAGTGCTGATCGCTTTAAGTAGTTTTGTCTGTTTTTCATTTACGAAGCCGAGGCTGTGCACAGACGTATTTATCTTCAGCACACACAGAACTGACAGCTAGCATACTGTAAGGAGATGTTCACTGAATTTGACAAAGCTTGTTGGACTAGAATCTCATACTCCACCTTTAAATGTCTTTACCAGGCAAGTTTACACGTATGTAAAAGTAGAGAAGCCTTAAGGGAAATAACACTGTTACTGTCTCCCCCTGACTCATTTCTGGTTTCTGTCTCAGAGAGTAATGATGCAGATTGTCCAGGAGCTCTGCAAACGACCAGGACTCAACAAATGTGGTTTTGACATGCCCACTATCTACATTCCTAATCCAAACAAGGTAAGAGTTGTTCTTTCATTGAGTTCTAGATGACTGTAAACATTATAGGCTCATGTCCTGTCCCCCCTGCATGTTCTGCACACTTTATGTTCCAAGTAGTTAATAAACATGTAATATAAACTCACTGAGTTGTAATTTTCTTGTCCTGTTCTCAGCCAAGTCGCTGTGTCAACCAGATTGAAGAGGTTTGTCGTACCGTCGAGAAAACTATTAACCAAACAGTCCAGAATACACTGAACTCTTTGGAGAAGGACTGTGAGCTCATCAGCGAGGCCATTACCGACACGATCACTAATGACAGGTAACACAGATATTAAGTGTAACGGTAGGGGTTATATACTGAAATACAAGTGTTATTCATTTAGCTTGATGTATTTAGTGAAATAAGTCATTTATTTTTATTTTTAAAACTGTACAGAGAATGATTTTATCAAACAGTGATTATCTGATGATCTCGCAGGCAGACCACTATGGAGAACCGACGTGCACGATGCAAGAGCTGCTTCCTGACTCTGCTGGGTTTCAGCGTCCCAATGGCCCTGATGGCCATGCTGGTGCTGGGCGCTCTGTCCAAGGAGATGCTGGAGATGGCTCTGGGCCCCCAGGAAACAGAGGCTCTCTCACTCTACCTGGTAAGTGTCCAAGCAGTTGTTTGCGTAGTCTACATACTGTATAAAGAAGTTGAGTCTAATCATGGCTGCTCTTGTGTTCTTTAGACTCCCATGGTGAAAATATTTGACTCCCTCTCTGTGGAGCAGCAGCTTTACAGCTGTGGTGGACTCGTCCTTCTGTCCTTCCTCCTGCTCATCATCGCACGCTTCTCCTTCAGGTAGGATGATAACTTCTCTGTGCCATTTTATTAGCCTGCAGGTTGTGTGTTTACTGCTAGAATGTTGTATAGAATTTGCCGCTTCTCCTCATCTTGTGGTATCTCCTGTTACATTAAAGCTACAGTGCAGATTTTATTGTCTCCCTCCTCTGATGGTTAAAGTAGCTACACAACCACAGTCACACATACTGATTATGTATGACACGGCATCGATCGCTTTCTTTGCACTGGACTATAATCTGTCCTCTGAGTGGAAAACCTGGTATACTGCGAAATACAGAGAGATTTACCAGGTATTGATAGGGCTTCAACATAAGACATTTATTTATTTATAAAAAAAATCACACATTCTAGCTTTAAACTGAATATATGATATATTTGATTTTAGGAACTGAATTAGGATATTCTTAATTATTTTCAGACATTTTATAGAGTACAGTTTGTTACATACCATACATTTGAACTGTATACAGCATTCTTGTAACCTTACTGTCCTTGTGCAGTTACTATACTTCTCCACGGTTGTTTTTTTTACTGCAACTGTGGCGTTTTCATTTCCTCCTTAGTGGCCGTAAAAAAACATCTTACCTTGGTTTTTAGAAAGGAAGCGTAAAAAGTCCCTTCTCTCCATGTGCTTCAGTTTTTCAGATCCTGGCAGTAGTTTCTTGTTAAGCAGCTGCATGTGATTATGGAATTGCAGGCCTGCTCCTGCTCCTTTTCCAACTTCACCAGGCGCCGTGCGTTAATTACAAATCTCATTAAACTCTTGGACTTTAATTCTTCGCAGAACTCGACCGACTCTGTCAGGCAAACAGAAAAGGCAGCTGCAGGAGAAGCTGGAGTACGTTCAGGAGGTGGTCAAGACCAAAAAGGTAGTTTCTTTGTGTGATCGACTCTGAAATGAGGATAAGTACGCTGTTTGGTTTGTAATGTTCTGTTGTTTCTCCTCTAGAAAAAGCTCTATGAAGACTACCTGCGGCAGAGTGTCAGCGATCAGGACATGGACTTGTAAAGAAACATCCCTCCAGTATCGTAGGACCAGATGAAAGGTTTCCCACCAGCTGCCGTGTCACTCGATGGTTTATATTTGTTACAAGCACATGGCTCATCCATAGAAACCCATGTGAGATCTGGTACGTTGATAAAAGCCAGTTATTAGATGATGTTACCTCTGTAAGAACTGTTAAACCACACTACCTGCTTTTGTTACTGATTACTTACTCGCATTTATATATACGTGTCTTCTGTGCCTCTGCTCCACTCCGATGAATTCAGGCTTATACCACTTTATGATATTTAAAACTTTCCAGACTATTTATAATATTCAGAAAAATTGTATTTTGGTTTAACAGCATTATAGCACTGGTTTGCGTGAGTCACTTTAGATGAGCTACTGTTTTTTCAGGACCTCCACCAGCATTTTTATACAGTACTTGGGATCATGAAGTTACAGTTTTTGTACAAATCCAGTTCACATCTCGAATGTCTGTGGGTTAGATAATATGTAGAGTATTCAATTATCTGCACAACTCCTGCTGTTGAGATGTGAGCCTGCAATCAGAAGCGATATCAATGACCGATTTTTGTATTTTCTTTCTACATTGTGACCATGTTTCAATTACAGCTGATTAAATAAAGACAGTGTTCAATACAGGAGACTGTTTCTTGAGCTTTATGGGTTGGATTAGCATTTCTTAGATAGAACTCAAACAAGGCCAGAAGAGCTCAAATATGACCTCGGCAGCAAATATCTGTGTTTTGGAAGGGAGACTGGTGACTTAATAAAAGATGGGCGAGAGCCAGATTTTACTTGTACTTGATATTCTCATTCAAGATTCAATCGTTGTCGCAGTTTTCAATTGTCCGATTATTTCACAAGCTCTACTCTCAGCTTAGGTGTCTTAAATGTATCATCGCTGACGCTGTTCGCCATCCCAAGGTCTGCTTTAGAATCCAAAGGTGCTTTTACTGTCGGGGTCTTATGCTTTAAGATATAGCCTCTGTCATCTCTGAGAAGTCTTGTGCTAAAACACAGTGTTTGTTTGTACTGGCCCGTCTTCAAACAAACTATTTCTGTACAAGATGATCACATAACTGCAGTGCAACACCCTTTTCAGGAAATAAAAGGAGGTCGGATATGGGTGTATAGTTGGCTAAAGCACCTGGATCCAGAGCAGTGACTTTATTATAGCAACCTTAAAAGCCTGTGGTTTGTAGCCTGTTAGTAAAGAGATGATGTTTAATGCTGCAGTGTTAATTAAAGGAAAGATGTCCCTGAGCAATCTAGTGGGGATGAGGCACTGGTGGAAGAGTGGTTTGTGAAGCGGACTTGTAATCGGTGGGTCACTGGTTCGAGTCCCCGGACTGACAAGAGGTTGAGGTGGGAAAGTGAGAGCGACCGCTTGTCCCAGTCACCACCACTGTGGGCCCTTGAGCAAGACCCTTAACCCCTGACTGCTCCCCGGGTGCTGCACCACGGCAGCCCATTGCTCCTAGTAGTTAAGGTTAACTTTGAATAGGATGGGTCAATGCAGAGAAGGAATTTCCACAAGGGGATCAATAAAGGTTAGATTATTATTAGTAGTTGTAGTAGTAATAAACATGTTGCTGGTTTAGAAGAATTGACGTGACCTCTGACAGATTTAATCTAAAGAGAGTTGTGAGGAGGGGTTATGAACTGAGGACAGGGAATTTTGAAGAGGAGGGTTCATCGGGCAGAGAAGGTCCAATGAAAGAACCAAAATACACAGTTCATACTTAGTTTGTGTGGATTAGGAGCTCATTTCTGTCTCAGATCACTGACTTTAATTGAAGTACTCGTACATTAAAATATCTGATTACAAGAAGTCATGCAAGAGGATAGATAAAGTCTCAATTAAGTCTTTGTTGCAGACAAATGTCTCTTGAAATCTGAGCGATCATTGAGACAATTAATGGGAGAGGAAAGAGGAAAAAACTGCTCTGCTGCACATTCCTCTTTTCCCCTAGTTTTTATTCATAAATATTGAATAATTTGACCAATTTGAGTCTTGAAACATGCCTCTAATGTAATGTTAAGAACCTTAAATGATCATGAGCAAATCAGACCTTGAATATAAAGTCTGATAAAAGGAGGTGGAGGGAGTTGCCCTGTTTCTAATGATGACAGAAGACTCATCCTGTTCATTGCAAAAATGTGCTCCACTTTTGGGGACTGTAGCCGATGAAGTACAGTATCAGTGCAGTAACAAGCAGAGGATCTTGTATCCCTGGTTTTATTCCCCCATATTCCTCCTTTCCTCGTGCTCTGTGCATCCTCACTTTTGTTTCTGCCACACCCTGTCTAACGGATGCAGCAGAGGCAGGACGCGTTCATTTGCAGATATCAGATTTCCAGATGAGCAGATGAGAATCGAAGACCGGCGTGTAAGAGAGATGAGAACTGGAAAGTCAAGTCCAGTCGCTTCTATTAATACACAGACTTGTTGTGAGAGACTGTGGATGCACAAACTCTGAGCTTCACTTCATGAGGAGCTAAAAGCAGTTTTGTGGTATCACCTTTTCAAGTGGCTTTTAGTTTGCCGAGGACACAGTCACTGCAGGTTCTGTGCAGGAAACATCAATCCCTGTGTAGTCGTGCTTTTGTGAAGCAAAGGAAGAAGGTGCAACACTTCTGCTAATAAAATGCCATTTCCTAGTTTCAAGGTTCTACTTTGGTGAGTAACATCTGTGAATCATTTCACTTGCCAAACTGAAAACACAGTTGATTGTAAAGTTACTGACAAGAAGGGGTGTAAAGCATGAAGCAACATGATTAATGCTGTTTCTAACTGACTTAAATCTTAGTTAAAGTTGCTGAACACAACATATCAATCATTTGGCATAAAAAGATGTTTATCATGCACCACATTATTAGATTTTCACTTTACTTTTACCACACGTTAGCTAGCAGTATAAAAAGTGACTGCATGCCACACATGCAGCAAAAAGGTAATCTATCATTTGCAACTGCAACTGTAAGTACTACATTGACTTAAAGTACTGTACTTAATTACAAATATTAAATACTTGTACTTTATCTGGGGCAGTGGTTGCCTAGTGGTTTGTGATGCGAACTTGTAACCGGTGGGTCGCCGTTTCGAGCCCTAGGACTGGCAAGAGGTTGAGGTGGGAAAGTGAGAGACCGCCTGTCCCAGTCACCACCACTGTGGGCCCTTGAGCAAGACCCTTAACCCCTGACTGCTCCCCGGGCGCTGCACCACAGCAGCCCACTGCTCCTAGTATGTATAGTTAAGGTTAACTTTGAATAGGATGAATGCAGAGAAGGAAGGAACCCAATACAATCAATAAAGGTTAGATTACTTATTTATTTAAATCATTTCTTGTCATTGCACTTTATGCTTCAACACCACTACATTTCAGAGTATTA
>OMNN01024018.1:4463-23804 GCA_900302755.1 Chromis chromis
TACAAAAAGTAAAACCAACCTTGTTCAACAATGTGTGATGCTTTCAACATATCTTTCTGACAATTCAGACTGGTTACTATAAGTTGTGTTGACATGATATGATGTAATGAAAGGCCATGACATATGAAACATTATAAAATATCAATAACCGGGGGCACTCCGATAGCCTAATGGTTATGTCGCGTGACCTAAGTGCTAAGGCGTAGTGGCTGTCCCGGGTTCGATTCCGACCTCGGGCATTTACCACATGTCCTTCCCCACTCTCTATCCACTGTCCTATCTAATAAAGGCATAAAAAAAGGCCAAAAATAAATATTAAAAAAATATATATATACATATCAATAACCGTGTATATGGATATGATGATGTATAAAAAATGTATACAATAAACATGGTGTGTTATATTGCTGTTGCTGTGTTCACAGCTTACACACTGCACTGGTGCTAACTTTTCATTCATTTCAAATTTCTGTTACCTTAACAGATGTTCCTGGTGACCCTGGAGGTCCTGGCTGGCCAGGCAGGCCTGGAGATCCGTTGACCCCCGGTACACCTGGAGGTCCCTGAGGACCCTGGAAAATGCAGTGAATAATATTTGAGTTACCCTGAAATTCGCTTCTGAGAAACTCCTAAACAGCTTCTTGAGGACTTACTGAAGATCCCGGTTCTCCTTTTCGTCCAGGCACAAAATTTGCATCAGTGCCGGCTATGACGTATCCAGGCTCTCCCTGAGTGGAAACATAAAAAATCAGTTTCACTGTTGTTGCTATAGCACTTAAATCTTAAATTTAGATATATCCAGTCGACACCTTTCATGTATTTCAATCTAGGCAGAAACCTTTTAATCCAAATTGACTTTACAAGTCAGACTTACTCTTTCTCCTCTTTGTCCCTTTGGACCAGTGCGTCCAGGAATACCCTGCCATGTAAAGATACATGAAGACTGATTATAATGTGAAAAGATAAAAACAAGATGGAACAATTCATTAATAGTTAATAAGACAGTGCCAATGTAAAGTAATTGGACTTCTGGGAATTATCGTTGTGTATCACCCCCATTTTTCTATTAAGTTCAAGGCATCAGCTTTTGAAATACATTTCAATAAACCATCATAATAAATCACTACAACGTCATTAGCTAGTTTGCCTCCTGATCAGTGAGTAGTGGTGGTTATTTTAATTCTATAATTTAGTGGTTATTAAGCCTCAAAGAGAGGTATGTTTGGGGATGTGACCTGCTCAATGTACATTTTCTACAGTTGCTGTTCATTAGCTTACATCAATTAGTTTTTGGTTCACCATGACTACAGCTTGTTATTCAGTTAATTGCACTTACAATTAACTGGATGTCCACATTTCTCAGTAACTAAATGCTAGTTTTCTTTCTGGTTTCTCTGTTCTGTGTGCCATGTTTGGAAGGTCTAATATATTCACTGTATTTTTCCGTTATTCTTCGGATAATAGTCTGTAACCTTCCATTATATACCTGTCATTCAAAGGTGGTTACTATTGTATAAGTGACATTTTTTTTCTTTTTTTATGTTTATTTTTCATTAAATTACAATAAGCAAATGAGTAACTCTTCTTTAACAGTTTTTAATGTATAGTTTTGTTTAACATGTTTTTCCTTGTTTGCTGCCATGTTTTCTAATTTCTGTGATATATACACCTTCTGTCTCTACAGATATATGCACTTGCTTTGAGCTGTCTTTTCCTGTAATTAAGCTTAAGCTTTGATCATTTATTACACATTTTATATATTAGTTATTTTTTGTATATGCACCTGATAGTTAGTGGAAAGGCAAAGAGAAGAGGTAGTAGATGCAACAGAGGACCTTGGCCACATTCAAACACAGGACATCACACTTATACTGTATCATCTGAGTTTTAGCCAACTGTGCCACCATTTAATCCATGAACAGGTTTTCGTTTTATAAACTTGTTTGACATTTCGATCTTACCATATCACCTGGAACGCCTGGAGGGCCCTGAAAAAAAAGCAAAGGAGTAATCTTATTTTCAGGTTCAGATCAAGTCAGTGTGATGTTTTGTTTCTTTCTGAATTTAGTTACCCGCTGGCCAGCAGAACCCGGGGGTCCAGTTCTTCCTGGTCGTCCTGGCAACCCAGGAATACCATCTGTTCCGGGAGGTCCCTGGCAAATTAAGACACTACAGTCAGTCCAGAAAATGAAATATCACACTCATACAGCAGAGCCACACTCACACAATACACTGTTATGAGAGATCCAGTATAAAAACAATATAATTGCAGCCACACTTTATATAGTGGACCGATGAACTTTTGTACTTACTGTAACTGACTCAAAGGATGCATAACAGTAAACAGACACTGTTTGTACACTTTTCTGTCTTTTATTTGGAATACTTGCCAGCATAGTTGTTTTAATTTTGCATTAAAGTATGCGTCTTTATGTGGTAATAGTATGTCTATGTGTGAGCTGATTCTTACCCTCTCTCCTTTCTCTCCTTTGGAAGATGTGAAAGGATCATACTGTCCTGGGCTTTGCCTGAATTTCTAGAGAACCAAATAATAACACTGGTTACTGGTAATCTAATGATATGTATATTTGCTATATATATATATATATCAGCTAATCATTTAACAGGTAACAAAAAATAGGTGAAACATACCAGACCTCCAACACCGAAACCATCTCCCTGAAAGAATGAGAGAATATGGGAAATAAATAACTCTATTTTACAAGAATATCAAAATAAGTTTAGTCAGTTAACTCACCTTTTCCCCTTTCTGGCCCTGAGAAAACAAATGATTAATACGATTAGCAGCTGCTCTTTAATACAATATTGAACATTTCATGATTCTGACTTGGGGGGGTTCTGTACCAACCTTCACACACTGTGAGGAGCAGGGACCCTCAGGCTTAAGCAGCTCCTCTGGGTCATCAGTTGGGGTGTCTAACTGAGCAAACTGGGAAAAAAAAGATAAAAAATGAATGTATTATGGACTGGACAACTGGCTAAAGTTAGACTACAGTGGCAGAGAAGGCTGTGCTTTGATTTCTCTGCAGTCACGTCCTCCACTGCTCTGACGTCAAAATGAAGTCAGGAAGGGTGACGTGTTTTCTTCTGCAGTCTTTGTGTGTGGATTGAAAAAGTGCCTTTATGTACCGTGATGCATGGTGAATATGTATGAATAATCAGCTCCACATGAGGTTTAAGAGATCCTCAACTGCAGTAAAAGAACAAGGAAATCACCTAAACACATTGGTGCCAGCTTCATGCATAAATACATGTTGTCTTGAACTATAACATATTGCATCTCAGTGTAATAAGGAAAAGCAAAATAGCGACACAAGCAACACTTTTTCTCTCACCTCATCATTTAGTTTGAACTCAGATAGGAGTTCCTCGCTACAGATGCTGCTGATAAATTCTCTTTCTATGGAGGGGAAGTCATCAAAGGTCGGCGAGTAGAAAATATTCTTGTAGCTGGTGGGAGCTGCTATTTTATTCAGCTCCTCCATGTCTGCGTTAGAAACTCCGACTGCCAGGACACTGACTCCTACAGGGAGACAGATTCAAAAACATGATAATGCAGACTGAACATTCAGCTGAACAAAAATATAAATGCAGCCTGTAATGTTTTATTAAATTCTATCCTTTTTTTTTTTAACATAGTGGAATAAGTATTTGCTGTTCCAACACACAGCATCTCTTCAACAGAATGGACGTCATGAAACACCCAAGTACGCACTATATTAGACATTATAATAGGCAAATTGAAAGTCAGGTCACAAATCAGTAAAAAGTCACATGAAGTTATTGCTGCTGCATGTGGGATGTTGTCCGACTCTTCTCAAAAGACTTGGAGAAGTCGGTGGACATTTTAGGGGACCAGATCATGTTGTCGAACAAATCCATTTAGAGCCGTCAACAATTTCTTACCTGACAAATGGTGGAGTTTTGGACATTCAAGTGCATTGCTATGGCTCTAACTAACATGCCAACATCCATCATCTCAACAGCACGTTCTCATCCTCCTCTTGCCGTCTGTGGCATCATGTCATTTGAATAAAGCTGCATTTAAGGCAGACCTTTGTATTGAAAGGAGAGTCTTTGTACTGGTCATGCTATTTGACTGTTTAAACCCATTAAAGCCACATCTGTTACAAACTCAATGAGAATTTGTCAACAGTTTAAACAGCTCAAAAATATTTTGTTCACAACAACAGAAATAATATTTTTTACTTTTTCTCTAAGTCAGGAGCGAAGATCATTTGCATGCTGCGTTTACATTCTGTTCAATGTTTTGTTTGAATCATTTTAGCCGCAACTTTTAATTAACAAAACCCACTTGCAGTCTTTAGGGATAATTTCCTTTAGAACTGACCCAAGGCACGTGCAATCCTGGAGGGTGGCAACACGTTATCCTGGGCCCTGCCATCTGTAATCAGAACCAGAACATGGGCCACATCCTGCCTCATCCCCAGAGACTCCTGGAACAGTTCCTGTAGGACGTAGCTGATGCCTTTTCCTGGGGACACGTGAAAGTTTTAAGAGCAAATAATCAAAGTTTTGAGACAGTAGATTTAACTTGCAAGCACAAAACAGGATCAAATGTATTTATTTATTTATTTTTTAAATAACATTAAATGTATCCTTTAAAGTAATAGATGATCTCATATGATACTAGTAAGGGCAGCGGTCAATGTGCATCTTATACTTTGTCCTGCTAACAGTATATGTTAGCAGGACAAAGTATAGGAAGATTCCTCTCCATCATTATGACAGCTGCTAGAGGCCGTGACTTCAAAAGCAGGATCAAAGAGTGTTACAGGTATTACTTGTCATCTGACGACAGGTGGCAAACAGAGACAAAGAACTGTGCACATTGGAGCAAGTGTATAGTGTCACTGACCTGTTTTGGTGTTGCCCCCACCGTAACGTAGTGCTCTGAGAGCCCTGAGCATAGAGTTTCTGTCTTTGAAGTCGCTTAGACGGTATTCAATTCGAGGTTCATCGCTGTAATGAACCACGGCTATCTGAGAGAAGATGGTCAGAGAAAACGCACGTCATCGTAGCATCAATATATTGACGTTTCTCATCACATTGAATGTAATAAAACTGAGGATCATGAGAAAAATACGTCTGACATTTTTTGGCACCTCTTTGGCTGCTATTCTTTCCTCTTTCCATGTGGCATTGTGCCTTATTTCTCATTTCTGCTGATTTTTGGGTCTGAATCTGCCCATTTGGCGAAGCAGAGCACATTGTGTTACTGCTAATGATCCCAATCACCTTGTGGGCAGCTATTGTCATTTAAAATTACTGCAATCGAGTCCAATTTGTAATTGCCCAAACAAAGTCACAGCCAAGATGAAGAACACCTGAAGCCATATCATCAGAACAAGCTAGCAGAAGAGAAAGAAAGTTTTTACTGAGCCACCGACCTGTGCGCCCTGTGGCCCAATGACAGGGAAGTAAGTGGCCACTCGGAATATGAAGTCTTTCATCTTGATGAAGTTGTTGGCGCCGATGCTTGATGACTCATCCACTAAGAATACAACGTCTGCTTTGGTCTTCGCACACACTGACAAAACAGGACAAAATATAAACTATAAATATACTGTTAATCATTTAAGGTAGATGTTATGTAGGTTTAGATCTTTAAAATACCTGGTCGTGGCTGAGCTGTTGTCTCTGTGCTCAGTGTGGTTAATTGTGGGGAGGTGGCTGCTTCTACTTTCGCTTCAGTGACTTTTGGCTGAGCTGGAGGCTTCTTGGTTGTTACAGACTTAGATGATGGCACAGCGATGGGTTGCCGGGTGGTCCTGGTGGTCGACTGCGTGATGGTGGTGTTGATGATGGAGGCAGTGCGGGAGGCAGTCGTGACATGAGGGGCCGCTGTGGCCGGCACAGGCTGGACTGTTATAAGAGGCTGATCTTGTCCCACTGTGATGTACAGAACCCAAACATAAGTGATGACACAAAAACAAAAACTAAATCAAACTTTAAAGGTCTCTGGGGTGAAACAGAGTCACTGCTGCAGCAATAAAGGGAGGAGTGACTCTGCACTGAAATTACACAGGAAACAAAAAACACTGCTGCTGCTGGAATCCCTCTTTGGGGTTTCATAGCACTGCTTCTGCTCAAGGTATTTCCTGATTTGTTAGCAACTATTAAGTAGTTAATGATATATTCAATCAGGTCGCACCATTAAAAGTTAAGACATCTCTTTGTTAGTGTAGACTTTATTACCACATCCTCCTGTAGATGCTCATTAAAGAAGTATCAATCTACAGCACCTTCTAATTTAAAGTTAAATATATAATAGGAAGTCTCTGTAGCATAAGTTTTCATATGACTGATTAAAATAAGGGGTAAGTAATACATTAAACTCCCAATCTTTTGCAAATGTACTCAGGTTATTACTCTGGTTGTCATCATTATGCCAAGTCACATAGTTTGACCATATTTCATAGACATGTTGGTCAGGCTAGCTCTTTTATTCTTTAATCTTGCTAAAAGGATTAATATATTAGCAAGCTAATGCCACTTGCATGAGGAAGTGTGCCTGTTTTGGGACAATGTTTATTTGGGTGTCTGAGTCAACATGGTTGGCAAAATCCAAGATTGTCCAGCAGAACATCACATAGTACCAATATGACCAATGTTATTCACTTAACCTGTCAGTGGTCATAATGTTGTGGGTGCTCGGTGTTTGTCAAACAATGTATTTTAAGTGTACGTCTCTTGCATTCAATCATTAATAATACTGTCAATGGATTTATTATCAAACAATTTGAGTAAATTCTCACATATTCTCTGGTAGACGGTGCTTATAGGTCCCTCCACTTCTCCATACAAAGGTCTGATGGTGAAAATGTAGGTTCTGCCATACAGAAGATCACCGATCTTGTAGGAGTTGAAGCCAGGACCCAGTTTCTCTGTTTTAGTCTCCAACACTGAGCACAAAAAAAAAGTTGTTGTTGCAGAGGAATCATTTGTATCCATTTAACTTTCAAGAATATTAAATAGGGAATTGTTCCTACCTATTAAAATGCATTTTAGTCTGTAGTAAGGAATGCAATCAGTGATTTTTAATAAACTGAGGCAATAACATGTAATCATCGTGCGAAATTTCATGTATGAAGGAGTTCTATCCTTATTATTTCCCTTTTTAACAAAATGGTGCTTATGTTGCAATACCATGTCTCCTGCTATATATCCACTTTAAACACTGGGGGGGCCTTAAAACAAATGGTTACAAATACAGTCATATTGTACTTGGAGTTTATTCAATTTAATATTGCTTTTTGGTTCTTGTGACAGGACTCATTATGTACAGTAATATAATTTATACAGTATAGTAATTAAACTCTGGGGTAAAATTGCATTAATGTTAATGTGAGACTAAATTAAGGGTGAAATGTTGATGACGTTCAACACTGAACCTGAGATGTGCCTCCAGGAGAGAAGGTATCCAGAGACTCCTGCCACACGAGTCCAGTTCAGAACGGTGCTGCTGTCTGTTGTATTCAGAGCAGCAAATCCATCCACTTTCGGGAGATCCACTGAAACACACAGAAATGAATAAACAAATAAACAAATAAAACAAGCCAGGGGCAATATTTGATGGATTTTACTACATCACGCAGCACACCTGTGAACACTGAAGTGCATCAACATTTCAATCTAAAGCTAAATTATTTTGTTGTGCACAAACATGGACACTAGGGATACACATTTCCAACTTTTTGCCTCCTCATACTGTTTCCATTATTTGCTGATAACAACTTCTAATCTGGTACAAGTGGTCTTTTTTTAATTCTAAGTTTAAATTCTGTATACGGTACCACTTCATGAAAATGTACAGTATGTACGGTAACAAGAGGACAAGGAGGGCTGTCTACAAATTGTATCTGCAGCTTGATTTGACCCAACAAACTGATACAGGAAACAGTGGATTTGATTAGCACTGATGAAGAAAACTGCTGATATGTGATCCACTTACAACATTAGTATCACCCCTGCCAATGGAGAAAAGATATCAGTGAAGGTGACACTGGAGAAAATGGTCATACTAAGTTGTTGTTTTTCACCTTCTCTTGACTTACAGAACCTCTGGATCTGACTGAGATTGGTGTCAATAACCACCGAATGAGTAAAGAGTAGTTTACAAGAAGGTGATAAAAGAATAATTATCAGCAAGCTTTAAAATACTATGGACTTATACACACTGTTCTTCACTGTCAGGGGCAGGCATCACTCACGTGTGCGTGCTGTGACCAGGACTGCGCTTCCCTCCCTGCTGCCCGCCATGGATGACACCTGGATCTTATAGGCTGAGCTCTCTCGCAGGTTGCGGATGGTGAAGGTGGTGGCAGCAGCTGATACCACGTGGGACTTCTCTTCCCCCCCTAATGCAGGGAATAATTATATCCAGCATGTAGAGAGTCTGTTTTGTACTCTTTTATAGTTGAAGCTCTTATACAGTAAGTAATTACCATTATGCAAAATCTCAGTAACAAGCTGCTGTTATCGAAAAATGATGCAAATATTTAAAAAAAATAATGTATATTTTAAGCTAATATATTCAGATATTATGTTAACAGTAAAGCGTACATTAATTTGCATACGTATGTGTGTGCACTGGGGTGTAAGCGAACATGATTGAGTGTTTATGTGGTCCCTTACCGAGGAAGGGGATCCAGGAGATTTTGTACCCAGATGCCCCTGGAGTTTTCCTCCAAGACAGAGTGAAGGAATTGACCCCGATGTCCACAACCTTCACCTCCCTCACTGCCTGGATCGGTTCTGAGTCGGAAACTGCAGCTAAGAAGAAACATCATATAACCATTTCAGGTGTTATATTTTTACACCATGAAGACATTTTCTTAGAAAGACAACAGACAAAAAAAAAAAATCGATTCATATCAAGATTAAAAAAAACTGATGTAAAGACATGAAAATCTCTGAGCTGAATGCACTAATGTGGCTTTATTCACACACCCTGTCATTTTACAGTATAATAAACCTGGAGGATGACACACTGACTTTAACAGTGAAAACGATAACATCCCTGCTGACTTGGCCTCTGTGACACATTCTTGAAGTGACAGTAGCAGGAACTGTGGTTAAAATGGAAAGGCCAAAGTACACGACTGTCAGTCAAACGAAGACACCCCGAGGGTGCCACAGCACAGAACGAAGAACTTCACTGTCCCTTCCCATTTAATTACAATGGCTCCACAGCTGCACAGAGCTATTTAAATCGAAAGATGAATCGTGATAACAATAGAATTAACTGAAACCTCAAGTCAGTTCTGTACCTGTGAGCTGAGATAAGGAGATATCTGGTCCCTCCGAGTTGCCATAAACCGCACGGATGGTGATTGTGTAGGTGGACTGTGGGTTCAGCTCTCTGATGCGGTGGAAGAGGACGCTGCGATCCAGATAATGGGACTGGGGTTTGCCATCATCTGAAATCATGCGCACACACATAATTAAGATTACATATGGTAAATATAAAGTCAGACAACTGTTAAAGACTTTAGCAGTAGAAACAGGCTTAAGGTAGTGCTGGGGTAGAGAAGAATATGGTTAAATACATCACCTGTGTTCCAAGAGAGTTTGTACTCGGTGGCTCCAACAATGGGACTCCACTCCACATCTATAGAGGTACTCGTGTAGGATGTCACCTTGAAGTTGGACACGTAACCCAAAGGAGCTGAGAAATGGGAGAAGAAAACATCAAGAACCTATAGCTGTTCTTGTAAATAAACTGTTAACTACCTCCAGAGTGCATCCATCCCTAAGGTCAATGCTCTATCTTGAAATTTTAACTAAATTCAACCTAAAATGTAATAGTTTCTTCCTGTGCCCTTTCTCCACCTCTCTGCTAAGTTTTCAAGTTTAGAAGTTTGTATGTAATCCTGTTGACAAGCAAACAGACAGACAAATGGCACTGATCACATTCAGGAATCACATTATTTCATCAACAGAAATATGTAATATGTAATATTACTCTTTTATCATGTAAAATTCCCTTGCATTTGCTACACTTGGTGCTTATTTGACTTCCAACAACTGACAATGGACAACACCTGCTTTATTTTTGAATCCTTTTATCCTCCTTTAAAAATTCTCTACTTGTCAGGTGTAAGGTTTTAACATTTGCAACTGACAGTTCTTCATGTCAGATAAAGTCTGTCTTAAGTGATTGAGAGACCACACAGTTGATTCAACTACATCTTTTTGGTTGACTGAATTTGTCTAGTTAAGCCTGCAAATTTTAATGTTACCTGAGTTTATTTTAGTCCAAATTTTTATGTTGCCTTGAAAATTTTAACTTGTGTTTCTAAGTTAAACAATCCTAAAATGATTCACAGTGCAGAAAGGGCATTGTGACACTGGAAATAAACAAAATATTTGCTTACATTCAGTGCTACTAAACAAAATGCATTGCGCACAACATATTGAACACATTTACTTCCTAAATAATAAAACACATGCAAAGCCAATTCATTAAGTATTTAAAATCCAGTTCGGTTTACATTTATGTTTACTAGGTTACAGTGTTCTTCTTGTGTATTGCTGCATATCTTGACATTAGCGCAACTGTGTGCCCACATGCATCCATGCACAATAAACAAAATGGGAACCCATTCATAGGAAAAACAGCTCCATAGCACTAATAGAACCTTTAAGTTACAGTTTAGAGACAAACTGACCTCCAGGCACTGTACATCATAATTTAATTGCTAATTTACAAATACAATGAAACATTACACAAAATACTGTGAAGAAAAATAGTGAACGTAAAATCCTTTTCAACTTTTGTTATAGAGTCTCACAGCCCGGCTGACTCAGGCTCACTGACACACACTACAATGACATTGACTGGGTTTCAAATAGAAATACTTGTCAATCAAGCAAAGAGATACTTTTTGGATGAATGAGATGATACTACACATAAAGAACAAGAAACCTACAGTATTAGTGTCAGCAGCAGACCTGTGAGACCTCTCACAGTAGACGTTTAGACTTGTCATGGCAGGATAAGCACAAGCGAAATGGATTTCTGTTATGATGGCTGAGCTCCATCAAGTATCCCAGTAAGCTTTCAAGTAAGCCAGCATGGAATTCAGACTTTTTTCTTAATGTTATTTACGACACCTGTATTTTTCCTGCTATGAAATGCCACAGCTAGACCAAAATGTTTGCTGTGATAAAAGGGCCTGCAGAAGAAGCCGCTGTGTTCACGCTAAGTTTCAATATGGCTACTGCTGGGGAAGAGATGTACCAAATAACAGAGGTACTCACAGGTTCTGAAGGTAGCGCTGATACCAGGCCCCACCACGGATCCAAACAGCACATAGAGACTCAGGACGTACTCTGTATCATGAGCTACATTCTTTAGCTGGTACTCGGTGGTGCTGCCATTCAGAGCCAATTGCCTGGGACGATCCCGACCCACGAACTCTGAAAATAACATCAACATCATTTTTCCTTTCAATTTATTACTCTCCAGTGACTCCTAATTTTGCCCAGCTTGGCATCAGAGGCCAATCCTCTGCAAACAAATCCTCCTCCTTTCCCACCCCCCAATATTTGTATTTCATCACAAGCCTCTGGCAGATTGCCGGGGTTGAAGTGCCCATTGAAAAAGCATTTGGAGAGCTCTTGCCAGAGTTAGTATCATACTGGGAAAGCTAGACAACATCAGAGGAAAAGCTGCAAGACTGCTGCAAAAATAAGCAAGATTTACCCTCTATAACAAGAACATTATGGAGTTGTATGGTGGAACTTTGGAAGACAATTTTTGCTTTTTTGTCACAGTATTTCATATTAACAAATATTCCATATATTTTATTTTGTAATATTATGACATGCAACTATATATGGTTAAGAAAATATCACTAGCTGACCTCTGTGCTCAAAAATGGGACTTTTCATGACGGCTTCAGGTTTTTTTTAAATATTTCAACTCACGCATAATCAGAGATTGTTTGATCTACTTGTCTAATAATGCATTCTAAATCAATGGCATGATGAGAAATAACAGTGAAAATTACAGATTTTTATCTTTAGTAGCTTCTGAGATAGTGTCAAATTTCAATGTTCAAAAACAGGCAGAAAATGGGTCGACGGGTAATGTTTTTCAAAAAGTATCTTGGAAAGTATTTGATATATCAAGCTAAAATCTCACACATACAATTTTAAATATCTATAGTTTGTAATGAAAAAGTTTCAAGTGAATCAGAGATGGTCAAGCAGAAGTACCCAGATGATTTGAGATGGAATAACCCAAATGTAAGTATGCTTGTGTGGAAGCACAGAGAACATTATTATGAGGTGTAAAAACACAAGAAAGGCTAAAAGAGAGAGAGAGTGTGGCAGAGTAAATCACCTGGGGTGGGTCCCCATGCCAGTCTGTAGCCGGTGGCTCCAGGGACACTGTTCCATGAGACGACAGCAGTACTGGTGCTCACAGCAGAAACCTTCAGGGTCTGAACTGCACTACTTTCCACTGACAGAAAGAAAACAGGCAAAGAGGACTTTTATGTATCTTATCTACTCTTTCCTATGTCTGCAATACTGTAATGTTTGTATTTTCTTGCTTTTTAAGAGTTTTATTTACATGTCTTGACTTTGGTGGTGGTGACGGGCCCCTCGATGTCCCCAAAGATGGGGTTGATGGTGACGGTGTACTCAGAGCCGGAGTGGAGGCCCTGGATCATATAGAAGTTAAAGGAGTCTCCGAGGTTTATGTTCTCTATGTGGCCATCTACAAGACACAGACACACACATAAGCAGAGAATTACATCTTGTATCAAGTGAAGAACCACTTCCTGTCTGAGGTAAATTATAATATCAGACATTTTAGCCCTATTTCCATTAAAGGTTCATAGCTAACCACAGTACCTGGGGAAGCCCATGTCAGTCTGTATCCTGTAGCACCTCTGACGGATGCCCACCTGGCTTGGACAGTGTCTGTAGTGGAGTTCTGGACCAGGAACTTCTGAACTGGTACCAACTTCACTATTGAACACATCGCAAACACACACATGCACATAAATTCAACATTCCATTGTAATTTATTCAGCTATCCATAATATCACATTTATGACAAAAAAAAGGACATTTAACCAGATTTTTTTTTTGATCGATTGGAATGTTATTTAAAGTAATGTACCAAAATACCAAAAAATATAGTCATCTAATATTCTTCTAGCGTACCTTGGATGAAAGGTAATCTTTAGTCTTACTGAATGTAGTAGCTTAATAGCATGTTTTTCTGGACCAACATCACCCTTCTGTGGAAATATCACGGTACTACATGTTGATGTTTTGTTTCATTAGATGACTTTGCCCTGTAACTGTTAATTGGCTACAGCTCTACAGACTCTTCCTCTGTATTGAGGATGAGGATAAAATTAATATAACTATGACGCTTTGACCAAAGACAATAAACTTACATGTCTTGCCCACTAGTGAAACCGGCTCGCTTGGTCCTTGTGGGTAAACGGCGTAAATACTGACTGTGTATTTCTTATCCTCCTCCAGGCTGTCGATCACATGAGAGGAAGTGTCTCCAGGAAGCAGCTGCTCGTAAGTTAATCCTGGTCTATTGGCTGCAGAACAATCGTAAAACCAGGAGAATCAATACCCAAAAAATATACCTTTCATAAAACTTGTTCCTGTGATGCAAGCTGCTTTGAGTCAGACTGAAAAGATGAAAAGCAGCTTGAGCTCGACATGACTTTCATTCAACAAAACCCTACGGTGCACTATATTGAAGAATAACAGCCAACATGACTAATTCAGTAGACAATTTTATATTGATCTGCAGTCAAATAAATTATAATAATAATTGCATTGAGGTATGTATCTACATCTTGGGATGAAGATCTTGAATCCATTGAGCTTCCCCAGAGGAGGTGTCCAGCCGAGGCGCAGAGAGAACAGACCCTCCTCAATAACACGGAAGTTTGACACCTGGGGCAAAGGGGCTAAAAGACAGGATACAATTTTTTTTTAAAAGCAGATATTGGTGCATTTTCTAACTGGTGCAGGAGCACGCACTGAAGTGTGTCACTCACTTGTCTTGACGGTGATTGTCGCAGAGTCTCCTATGAGGCTCGGGTAGATGGCATACACTGTGAGGGAATAGTCTGTTTTAGGACTCAACTCTGTCACCACCGCTGTGCTCACATCTGCCTTCAGATCCATCTGTTACATAAACAGAAGACAGCAGGGGGAGAAAGAAAGGAGCTTAGTGTGTGTGAGACAGAAAGAGCAAGAGAGAACGATGTGGAGAGTGAGACGATTGATCAAGAGGATGATGAAGTTGGAGCGAGAAATACCCGGAGGCGGCGCAATGACACAGAGATACACTTCTGGAAAGTGAACTTTGAATAAATATCCTGTCTTAAACTAAATGTATTTATATCTTCGCTCTCCGTTTAAGTGTCCGACTCTGTAAACCAAAAGCATCTTTATGATTTGTTTACACTTCTCCAAGATATTCAAATGAGGTGGGATGTTGTGCTTTATAACATAATGCCAAAACTAAAATATTCCTCTTTTTGTATAATTCCCTGCCGAGGGTTCATACTGTATGCAGTGGCGTCATGTAAACACACAAACAAAGATCGATGGAAACTGTCGGTTACAGGGTTGGTGAAAATTTTGCAGTGAGTTTGGAGCGTTGCACAGATAGAACTGCACAAATATCTTAGGTTATAGGAGAGATGACTCACTGCTGGTCACTGTTTTTGACCTGCTGCTATTAGGCTGAGACGCCGGTACGAGAAGCTTATGCACAAAGTATGTTTTCATGAGTGGAATTCCTAAGAGAGCAGCTTCAGTGGGCGCTGATCCCTGCAGACCTCAAACTGAGCAATGCGGCTCCATTTTGCAGGATCTGAAAGATTCTTTTTAGTTGAAAGTCTTTGAGATGATTCATTAGCAGGAAAAAGATGTGCGACTAATCCTATATTTAACTGCTTATTCTCTATGCAAAAGTCCAAAGTCATATCTCAGATCAGTCCAGCTGAATAGCAACACAACTATCATCCTGTATAAGGACAATCCCTCACCTGCCTCTGCTGCAGGGGGAGGAGGTGTCCCTTGGAGCTGAGTGGGGCGACCAGGAGGCGATATCCAGTGACGTCGCCTGTTGCCTGGCTCCACGTCAGTCTGAGGGAACTGTGGGCCAGTTCACTAATCTGCAGGTCTCTGGGTCCCACCACCCGCTCTTCAGCTACAACAGGAAGAAAATATTGAGTGAGGGAGGAGACAAAATGGATGAGGAGAGGAGCAGGGAAGCCCAAAATATGCAAGTTAGGTATGTGTAATTTGTGTAAAAGATAAATTATTTTAGTGACGAAGCAGCAGGGAGGAGTGAAAATAAAAGAAAGCTATTATTCTTTTTTATTACGCCTTAGAAGGTTGTAATAGAATTTATCAGTATGACAAAAGCATTATAAAGGACTCTTTGGGTAAACTCACTGGGCTGGGAAGTTTTCACAGGACGTGGCGGTTCAGAGGCAGTAAAACATACTCTGCGGGACAGTTTGGGGAGGATGGCGTCCAGGAGGGAGAAGTCAGTGCCCACCAATAGATGCTCCTCATATGGTTCTGACACGATCCTCCTCAGCTCTGACTCATCAGCTCCCCTGACGCCTGGTCGCAGCATAAACAAAGGGACAGTAGAAAAGAAGGTTAGGAAACAGCAACAGCTTAGTCCACAGATAATTGCAAAAGCAGATGAAAACAAGTAAATGTGAACAACCAGATGTGCTTCTGAGGGATTTGACCTTATTAATGCTCAATACAAATAAGTGATCACCAGCTGATTTCCTTTATCTGTGCTTTATTTCTCC
Organism: Chromis chromis; assembly: GCA_900302755.1. Lineage (NCBI taxonomy): Eukaryota > Metazoa > Chordata > Actinopteri > Pomacentridae > Chromis > Chromis chromis. The sequence goes on from OMNN01024018.1 coordinate 20,336, forward strand.
ATTTCTTTCATATATTTTCCACCAGGGGGAGCTGTGGCATTTTGAATGATTTATATCAAGAAAAGATGTGCATACTCCAACACATGTATTCTGCAGACATACACAGGTTTAATCAAACACTTTCTGGCTCCTGTTTCAAGTTATGGCATTATGCATGCTTCCCAGGTGCCAGTTTAGGGAAGTGGGCCATGTAAAACACCCGCTGAAGACCCTAGTTTGAGCTTGAAACGTTGTAGGTTTCTTATTGCATTTAAAAAAAAGCAATTTTAGGAGAAGAACACAGTGATGTTTCAAGTCTGACAATGCCCAGTTAGCTGCTGTTTTTTCTTGGTTGTTTTCATGCATGAAGGTGCACATATCCATACATTTGTGTGATCCATGGGCTCTACAGGTATACTAGTTTTGCACGATTGGACAAGATGCGTGTGGAGCTTCTCAGCGGGAGTGATGAACGAGAGAAGCGGGCCTCGGTGTCAGAGGTGCAGATGGGGGACACAAAATCGCCTAATGAAAAATGGCTGCGATTAGCACACCATCGGCTAATGAGCAGTAATTATTGCACCGCTGCCGGCTGCGGGGAGTAAGTCGTGGGCTTGTGTGCTCATGCCTGTGTGTAGGAGCAACGGAATAAGATATGTGCAAGTAAATTTGTGGGTAAACAGTGGTGTGTATTCATGAGCAGGGGGAAAAGCTGATGCAACAGTATCAGAGAGTGCACCTTTACATACACCAGAGCTGGATTAATGACTTCCTTCTTGCACGCATGTTTGGTAGACGCTGTTGTGTTTGCACGTACACACGCACGAGTGCACTCCGAAACAAGAATCTCCAACATACACACAAATACCCACAGTGACTCCAATGAATTCAAATGTACAGGACATGAATTTCTAACTGCAAACACTGCAGATAAGCCGGCAGAGCTCGGATAAAAATCTGAGGGGCAGCTGCAGTGGGGATGTTGAAGGAATTCACAATACCAACTTTCACACTCACCTACTGCAAAGAGAGAAATTCCATTGTCAGCTACTGCTCTGACTGCAGCATCAACCTGGTCGTCTGAGCGTCCGTTTGTGATCAAAACAGCAATCTGCGCAACAATGGAAAGAAAAAAGACACATGTAAATGACATTACATACTAAATGATCTAATTCTAATTCAGAAACTAACAATGACAGCTTGTATACAAAAAGGTTTTAGGTTTTCTCTATTGTTGGCATCACTGGAGGCTTAAATCCACCCTCCAAACCAAATTCATTTGGGTTAAAAGAGCATCCAAGCAAGCTGTTATTATTTCCCCTAAAAACCTCCACAGACTTTTGACATGGTTTAGCTCGTAATTGGATACATAATGAAATAAATCAAACCCAAAGACAAAGTGGAATTCAAGGATGCTGGCTTGCAACTGAGACTAATAATTTGCCTATTAAGGAAAATTTACTCAGTTCATTCAAAGTTCATCCCTCAGTCAATGAAGAAAAGGGGTCTAGGAAAGCATCAGTGTGAGATTATAGCTGCTCCTTTGCATGTGCTCAGGCTGTACAATTCAATATATCAGCCTAATCCTCAATTCTCTGCCTTCCCACATCAAGTGTGCTGCTGCAAGATGATTCACACGTGCACTCAGAGATAGAGAGATGATTGGAATGCTAACCAGCTCTGAGACACAGTATTAGACTGTCAGAGAGAGGTAGCTGATGGAAAAGGAGAGTTGGAGGAAGAAGAGTGCATTAGGATATGTGATAATGCACTTCTAAGACAAGTTTAGTTAAGTTGTAGACTTTTGTATTCAGGTTAAGATCCAAAGAGAGTAAAACCTATTTTCCTAATTATTTTAAGTGTTGACAATGTCAATTATTTTTTTCAATTAATAAATCATTTGTTTGGCCTTTAAAATGTCAGAAAATAGTGAAGTGTTGATCAGTGTTTCCAAAAGCCCAACATGATGTTTTTTTTTTTTAGATGTCTTGTTTTGTCCACAAAAAAAAAAAAATCAAATTTAGGAAGCCAGAATAAGAGAATTTAGACTTTTTAAGTTGGTGAATCCTTTAGTGTTTGACAACTAACTGATTAATCAACGAATTGTTGCAGCTGTAGATTTAATATGCAATTTTAAGGACATTGTTACACACCAGGTCAGTCTCTGGCCATTAGCTGCACTTTTACAGTGTATCTGGCAACGTCGGAGAAAGTTAGACTTTACTGACAGTCATTCAGCCAATTAAGCTTGCTGAATCTGCGGTGGAAAATGTATTGCCTTTCCCAAAGCAAAAGACCAAACAAAGTCTTTTCGCCAGTTGCAACTTTGTGTCAATTTGTATTCCGAGCATATAACAAGACAATTTAATCAGATTCACAGTAGTGTGAAAACGGTCGACCAGTTTGTTTTGCTTGTTTTTCCCACAGTGTCCTGCGGAGTAGAAATACAGACTCCTGACTAGTCATTTCCTCTCACACTGGGCCAGAGCAGACAGCGTACGCATGTGTTTGCAGCAGTGGGTTATAATCTCAAATCAATCATTTCCTAGTTGCTTGTGTATCAGCATATTGTGAAACATTTAACAAGATTTACGCGCTCAGTTTTCAGTGTGTGTCAAGGAAGTCCCAAACTATGCAAAACAACATAAAACTGCAATATCTAAGATAGAGGCAGTTACCCTGGACGGGGTTTTCATACGATCGCATTTCAGCGGTTGAGGCAATTTACCTTTGGGGCAAAATCTCGACTGATGGCGGGGCTGAAAACAGAGTCAACCAGAAACTGAAGGGCAGTGCCGATTCTCCTGGATCCACCCTCATACGGAAGGTCACGGATGGCTCGGAGCACCTCCTCAAGCGAACTGTAGTCTGTCAAAGCAACCCGCATCCTGTATGGAAAGGATTTCAAAGACAGTATAACTAGATCACGAAAAATAATAGAATAACTGATACACATAATACATGATATGTGTGTATACACCGATCAGTCACAACATTATGACCACTGACAGGTGAAGTGAATAACATTGATCATGTTGGTACTATGTGGTGTTCTGCTGGAAAACCTTGGATTTTGGCATCTGTGTTGATGAGACTTAGACACCTAAATAAACATTGTCCCCAAACAAGCACACTCCCTCATGCAAATGGAAATCCCAAATGTCACTGGCCTACCCCCGCAGGAAAATGCACCCCACCACATGGCAAAAACATCAAACAATCAGGAACATCTTGAGGAACATGACAATGGCCCAAGATGTTGATTTGACCTCCAAACTTCCTAGAGCCCATTCTGATCAAGCATCAACAGGATGCAGTGGAACAAGTTTGATTGACAGAGGCCCCACTGCACAACCCAGAGTACCCAAAGGATCCACTGCCAATATCCTGGTGCCAGACCCCATAGGACACCCTGAGAGGTCCTCTTGTCCATGCCCAATGGTTCAGAGCATTTTTGACCACATAAGGGGGACCAACACAATATCAGGCA
>OMNN01024019.1:0-15469 GCA_900302755.1 Chromis chromis
CCCCTCTGTTCACCATCAGGTAGTGCACAGTACTGATCTACACATTATACTAGTATATAAATCTGTATTTTGCAATCAAAATACCACATACTGTATTGTTCAATGCTCTAATGAACTTATCACAAAGTTGGGAGGAAAATTATCTTGGCAACACATTAAATGCAGGCTTTATTATTTAATGGTCTCCTTAAAGCAATCTTGAGGAGGGAAGAGTTGCTTTGATTAACACAAATCTGAATTAATCAGGATTTAATCACTTCCCTCCCCATTGCATTATGTTGCATCATGCACCTTACCCTGCTTCCTGCTGACTGTAAAAGCCCTGTAGGGCATTTTTGAAATTCTATGACTGCTGTCTCTTTGGCCTATGGCAAAAATTGCAGACAAAGGAACAATATGCTGTAACTCATTGCACATTGTCATGCTCCTGAATTTGAAAATATGCAATTTGGCTTGTGGCAAAAAGATAATGTGTGGGCAGAATAAATAAATAAATACTCTTTGCTTTATATTTTTTTAAATTAAAAAAAAAAAATTGCACAAGGTTCTGGGCAAAACTTCACCCACAAAATTTCCAAAAAATTAAAGCCTGTGTGACATAGTTTGGAAGTCCCAGGGGACAAAATGGGACAGGGGCACATTAATTCATAGCATTTAATTGTGCAAACAGACTAACGTTTTGATATTCTTAATCAGAGTCAAAGTGGACAAAGACTTGAGGCAAACAGCCAAACAAGCCCATTGGCATGAATGCAGAAGTGCATTTGTCACATTTTCTCTAAATTGTCAAACTTGACAGGTGTTTATACTTTTATCCCTATAACTTTAAGAAAGGAATGTGTTTTTTGTTTCATTTCTGACATGATGTTAGCCCTCTGGCATAAATGAATGGCTTAGTCTGTCACGTTTCCTGTGAGTTGTCACACTTGACAGATACTATCTGATGCGTTTTGGAACTTTAAAGAGCCCATGTTATGCATATTTACAGGTTGTATAATTTTTCTTTTGGTGTCCACTAGAATATGTTTACATGCTTTACATGTTCCAAAAACAAAAAAATTTTTGTACATAGCTGCAGCACCTCTTCTCACCCTCAGTCTGAAAGATTTAGCACTGTAGCAACACTGGCAATCCCATATCTCTTGGTATAGGGATATAGCCTCAGTAGGACCAGCTCTAACAATGGAATAATGGTGGACTGTAAGGAAGCTGTTTGCTCTTTCTTTTAGGGCGTGCCAAATTAGCTGTTAATCTGATGTTATGCAAACGTGTTAACTGATGATGTCAGTAAATAAATGAAGAAAAGTATGACTGTGGCAACTACCACCCTTGGATTTATCATCCAATAGGTATGAAACCATGTGCATCCAATTGTCAAATGACAACTGTACGCCTTGTCTAGATTGACAATATTTGTTTGTCTTCGTCTACTTTTACTTTAAAGAAGACACAGAAACTTCAAAATGTTAGTCTGCTGGCACAGCTAAAGACTCTGAATTAATTAGTGTGCTCCTGCCCCCTTTTATCCTCTGGAAGTTAGCTATCTTTGAGCAAGAAACACCTGATTCAGCAAAGATGTGTGGAAAACTTGATAGTTTGGAACTCATCTGGTATTTTCTAAAATGGATTTAGCCACTCTTTAGTAATTTCACTTCATAGTTATATTTCCAAATGGACTATTCTTTTTCCCATTTTACACATTTAAGTAATGAGTGTATATGTATCTTAGTCTGCAAATTCTGAAAAAATACTGTGTGGTTATACATTATATATTTGCACTTTTACAGCATCAGGAGCTCTCTTTCAATTTAGGAAGTTTTGTTTGATTGAGCTTTTCTTAAAAAATAATGTATTATAGGTCTTTTGCACCAGTTGTTTATCTGTAAGTATTGTGTGTGCTGGAGTTGACTTGTCTGTTTCATACCCTCAGAATAAAGCGAGTGGTTTTATGCTTGTGTCATGTGCTCTTACTTCATGTATAGTACATATATATATGTATTATATAGTACATTCCTAATAAGTGGAAAGTAAAAGGCACCTTTTAGCATCTTTACTCGAATTAGAAATGGACCAGACAGAAGCCAAGTGTTAGAATGTCATTTTAGAAGATGCAGAGTTCAAAAAAGTAGTCTTAGAAAAGCAGCCCATAGTTACATATTATCACTCTCATCTTGTATTTGTATCACTATGCTACATTTTGAATAGGCCTACACATACTAGCTCGAATTTTACTTCCACAGCTTCATTGGTCAACGTTGACCTTTAACTGCAGTTAAACTGCACTTTGTGTTTATTAACCTTTTACAATTCTTGCTCCCCTACTGTTTCCATTTGTCAGTACTTATTCAATAATCTGTCTTTAAAAAAATAAATAAATTCTATTATTAAGCCTTTTGCATCTTTCTCTTTGCTGCACTCCCTACAGCGGATGACGGGTGTGGAGGGACACTGCGGGGCCAGAGTGGGGTGATCACCACTCCGAATTACCCAGCTGAGTATAACAACAACGCTGACTGTACCTGGACTGTGTTGGCTGAACCAGGAGACACCATTGCCCTGGTTTTCTCCGACTTTCAGCTGGAGGACGACTATGACCTTCTGGAGGTCAGCGGCACTGAGGGTTCTTCACAATGGTGAGTAGTTCACCTACAGTTTTTTGTCTGGAGAGAGAGTTGAGTAAGGGCGGTAAAGGAAGGGGAGTCCAGATTTGCACCACCTGCGAACAGACCCTTTCTCAGGAGAAGGAATGAGCTAGGTGAAGTGAGGTTGTAAGTGGGTGGGTGTTAACGTAGATCCTGTGAAGCTGGATCATAGCTGTCTCAGAAGTGTTACTAGTGGTATCTTCAAAATGAAATAGAAAGATAACCGTCATTTCTATGATAGGCAGCTCCTAGCTTTCATATTACAATCTCTGTTCGGGTGTATCATGTGGTCTGTGGTTTTAAAGTGTAATGTTAACGCTCGATCTTGGTCACACACTCTCTCACTCATTCTCTCACTCAGTCTCACACAAACACACATGCTCAGCTCTAATGATGAAGAGGTAGGATATCCTGGCGTCAGCGTGGGTCTCTCACCATCTGTGGCAGCTCCTCCTCTCTCTGACAACTCTCTCAGCTCAGGAAGTAATTAGTGAGCTCGATTACCACCGCCAGCCGTATAGTGTTTTTCACCCACACTCACACAAACACAGTAGAGCCCATATGGGCACAAATGGACATGTGCACATAAGTAGCCAGACTTTCATCCACGCTTCCATATATTTGTGCTGGCGCTCAAAGAACTTGTTCAGACAGATGTACTTTTTCACACTCTCTCTGACACTTTTACCTACCGCACAAGGCTAATATTAGCATGAAAAATATACATGAGTCTAAGTCAGGTGGATAAATTCACTATTTATACATCAGGAAAATGTGCTTGGGTAAAATGTAGGTTTAGTTTCAGGATCGTGTAGGAGACAGAGAGTTCAGATAAACAAGAGAAGACAGGGGAGACTTTGAAGTTGCAGCCACAGGCAGTTGGCAGGAAGGGACAAGGGGTAGCACTGGCTAAGCTATTAAACACTTGAGACACAGACTCAGAGAGAAAGACAGAGGGATAGAGGACTGTTGATAAAGGAAACAGGTTCTGAAAGAATATATGAGAAGTCGTCTCAGAGTGAGATGGCCCCTGGAAACTTCATGTCAGTTTCACTCATTCACTCTGTAGTTAAGCAAAAACACTTCCCAAGAAGAACTTGATTGACTCTGAGCGGTCTTAAAACTGAGAATTCTGCCTTGTAGCCTGATATTAAAGTCTCTTTGAATCTCTGCCTGGCCAATGGAGAGTTGATCGCTTCCCAGACTCCTACAGACAGCAGCCTGACAATGCTTTTTTTTTTTTTTTACATTTTACGATGTCATCAGCTTCGTGTCCCAGACTTTGATTTGCGCTCTGTTGTCATGTGGAGTGTCCAAATCTCTACTGAGTATGTCATCTTTGTGGCGATTGTTGCCGGGGGCGCCTGTGGTAGTGCACCTGCGGCATGGCTGCACTGTCTTATAGAACAAGGGAAAACCGTGGGATGTAATTGACTAGAAAGGAGGAAGAAGGACTATTGGCAAGTGATGCATAGCGTAAGTCACAGTTGATCATGCACATTGCAAGGAAAAGGCAGCACAGGGGACAGAGGACATGGTGCAGACACGCTGGCTTGCCTCTATTGTTTAAGTATTTTCTAGCCATTCTGGCTTGGGTTTTACCCTCATACCACTGACTTCAAAAGGGTTGGCTTCCTTGTCCCAAAACATAAAAACTCACCAGCCCATTCTCAACACAATCGCCTTAGCTCTAATGTCTCTAGGTAGCAGGGTGTCTATAATTTCAGAGTGAGCAGAGAGTGGTAAGGATACACAAAGGGGATGATGGGGTCAAACAGTAAGAATGAGCAGACACAAGCAGAGAGATGTGAAGAGGAGGGCAGGACCTTTGGAGGAGAGGATGGACATAGAGTGGAGAGATGGGTTGAGGGATTACAACTTCCCAGCTGGTGGGCAATTAGAGAGGTCAGGTTTAGCGCTATGATGGTACTGACCTAAAGCGTGCATCCTTTCAGTGAATAGATCAGTGAACCCTCTACTCAAGTGGGGCTTAATGGTTGTGCTCACACTCTATTTTTCTCTCCGTGGCATTGGTCTGGTCTGTGATTTAATCACATTGGTTTGTGCAGGTATACACTATGGTTAAGATTAAAAGCCTGTATCTGAAAACCCAGTTTTATAGTCCAGCTTCGGATTAAAGCCATTTCTTATTAAGTTGATTGTACAAGGAAGAGTTCTTCATTATTTTCTGTTGTCTTTTTATTTTTCCCTCTTGATTCCCATCTTAGGTCTCTTTTTCATTGCTGTTAAGGGTCATATCTCTTATCTGAAATTAAAACACAAGAACAGATTTTTCCGAATCGTCTGACGAAACGGCAAGAATGAATGTATGATTTCATTGCTGTTTGGTGTTTATATTATTTACATCCCAAGGGAGCTGTAAGAGCTGCATTGAACAGACAGGTTGAGCAGCCCAATAGGTTAAGAGAGGACAGAGATCAGGGTCAAAACCATGCTTCCCTGATTGATCCGCAACAGCTCAACTGAAAACAGGTTTGCATGGTCCCTATTCCCTTGTTGTGTTGATGTGTTTTTCTGCATGTGCTTTTAAAAGGTGAGAATGAGCCAGAATAAACACCATCAATCACCATCAAGCACATCACCTCTTTGAATATGGGAATCTGATCTTGCTCACCTACAATCTTGTTCACCATACCATCCAAAGCTTTGATTGGCGGCCCTGCAGAGTTAGCATTCTGGAAAGGCAGCAGGAAAAGACAGTCCTGAAGACTGACTTCAGAAGTTGAGATGTGTGTGTGGATTGAATGTGGCAGTGGGAAGGGCTGGTGAAAATGGCAAGTGAATTCTGCCTTCACTCGGCAGTACCCTGACAGGACTTCTTTGGTGCTACTTGCCCAGGAGAGCACATTACTCTACCATTACACAGTTTGCATCCACATTGATTTTCTTCCCCATCACCATCCACTTTGAGGTAATGTAAATAACGCCTGACGCTCACCAATTGCCAAATCCTCATTCGCCCGCTTGCTACTAAGTGGAACTCACAGCTATTTGACTTGTAATTTTCTTGGGTGCTCAATTGTTTTCCAAAGCACTATAATACATTTTCATCTATGAGCAGTGCTCCCTTGAGATGCTGAAATCAACTCCCGCAGCACCTTGGACACTGTAAATAGAGTATAAAGTGCCTGAATCCACACTTGAAAGCAGTCTGAATATTGGCATTATTCCCTTGGTTGTACAAAAAAAATGCCATTGTGTTGAAAATAGTGCCACATCACAGTTAAGCGATTGCACCATTTTACAGAAAGTGTTTCCAAAAAATCTACGTTTTTTATCCTGGTGAGTTTTGCAAACTATATTTCCCATGATAGTTTTTTTCTTCTTCTTTTTTTCCATGCATCCATCTCTGAAATCACACAGCTCCCTGGATAAATGCAACCTATTTCTTTCTGTTAGGAGATCTGAGAGCCCAATGAGTTTTGATCCCTCTAGGTAGCCTCCCATCCTTTCTCCTCTCCCTTTTAACCCTATACCCAATGGACCTAAGACACTGACATTTAGTACGTGTATGGATTATCCCTGCAGTGCTGATATGTGTCAACTTGTCCCAACCTGGGGAGGGAACACGTCTGTGTGTGTATGAACGAGACAAAGAGAGATAAAGAGTTTTTAGAGAAGAGTACAGAACACTGGATATATATTGATTGGCTGTTAGGTTGACTCACCTGAGAGTGAGTGAATGGTCTTCGGAAAAGCTTTTTAAGTCCAGGGGCTGTTTTCTTTAGTTTCCAATGGGAGTTACAGCAATGAATATGTTTCATTTTTGTGGAAATAAATGCCTCAGCTTTTGTTTTTGTGTTTTCAAAGACATCTAGAAAGTTTTTCCATGTCTGGGCTCACGAGATTTAAGTTTGGGTTTACTGCACTGCAAATTCTTCTTCTTATATTTATATTATATTATAATTATAATTTGCCTTAGATGATCAATTTCCAGGTTTGTGTGCATTGGTGCAGCCATGCAATCAGAAGAGTCTGGATTTTTGCACCTGTATGCAAATGTATTGTGTGCACAGCAACTGCTGTTCACAGTGGGGGTAACATGTTCATCCCCTAACACTGTCCAAGTGAAACTTCACAGCTGCGTCTGTCATGTCAAGGTCTTGGCTGCCTGATGTACTTTCTTTTTCTGTTATAAAATGATCAGAGTATGAGTGTGTATGGAAGTGAGTGATTGTGCAGTATGCCCTCAGACCATTGTTTGCCTAACAGCACAAGAATAGGTACACTTGTCCACTTGTGATCCTCAAAATTCCTTTCTTGAAAACATAATTTACTGTACGTCCTGGTGCTAAAGCAGCTATTTTCAGTATGTGAAAACAAGTTATTGGCAGCATATGCAGGGGCATTTTGCATAGATGTGTTTTAAATGGATACTGTGAGATGGTTGAGTTGGCGTATATTCTCAGTGGGAATGCTGAATACAATTCTTTATCAATTTCTTATGCTGTGGCCTGTTTCTGACAACAGATATTGTTGGAGAAAAGAAAACATTTTGCTTTGGAGCTTTACCCATAATTCACCGCAACATCACTAGTCTGGTCACGTCACTCTGGCATTTCTTTCCCTGTCTTGCTGTGTCTTCCTTAGTCAGTCTCTCTCCCCCTGCTATGTGGGTATCATAAAGCATCGGAGTGGATAATTTGATATGATTGTCTGATACAGGTCTTTATGTATCTAAATTTTCCTTCCCACCGTCACCAAGTGCTTGCTAATTGCAAAATTGTTGGCTTTTTCTCTATAATACTGTAATATATTCTTGACCTTACTGTGTAAAGTGTCTTGAGATGGCATAAAGTGCAAAATGTCCTGGGATGACATTTGTTGTGATATAAATATAATTGAATTCAAATAATTTAAATAAATAGGCTCTTAATATATGTTCGCTCGCTATTTACTGTAAGTGCTCATCATATAGACATCATCTAGAATGAAGGTAAACTCACGATAATGTGTAGCCTGCAATGCATTCAGTAAAGTTTTTTCAGATTTGAGAGTTTCAGGCAAAGCTCAAGGTATTCGTGCCGTGCATGTCAGAAGATTTACTTTTGATTTGTGCATTCACAAACACCAGTTACTGTTGACTCGTGTATTCCCTTAACTTTCCATGTCTGTTGCAAAGAGCATCCTGCGCATATCTAAAAGCCCACAACTATACTTCTCTAAACTTTACAATAGAGAAGTATCATGTGGAGATAAACATTGGCTGAGATAGAAATGTCTCAGAGCTGATGTGAGGGATGGTAATGAAGCCCTGACGCATGTCAAGAATCATCATGTCAAAGACAATAAATAAAGAGCCCCAAGATCGTACTGTGAGGGGGTTATATATACCAGCCACATCTACCAGCCCCTCTAATCTAGCTACATTTAGATCTGCCTGTGTTTCTGTCTTACTTGTACTTTCTTTCTCCGTCAACTTCCACTAACTAGAAGCATCTACCTTTTAACCTTTCCACCCAGCTTTTCAGATATGCAGCTGTTCTTTCTTAGGCTCCTAAAAGTTGAATTGTGCAGACTTCACAAGTCCATTTCTGAAGTAAATATAACTATTAGTATTTTTGGCTTTCAAAGTGGGCATATAATAATACTTTTTGAAGTCAGTAATCCATGTCACCATGATGTATTTCATTTTTAAAAATAGATTTAGTAATTAAAGGTCCCATATGGTAAAAAGCTGTTGAGATATGAAGATGTTTACTTCTGCCATTCTTCAAGCGCCACCATAAATAGATAGCCTTTAATCGTTTCACATTGGTAAGAATTCGACCCACGTGCTATGTACCACCACAAACCAACGGCCATCTAGCTCAAACTTTGGGAAATTCCACGTATTCACTGCCCGTTGCTTGCCAAGTGAGCCATTCAGAATGGGAAGCTGTCTCACAGTCCACCACGTTTATTTACTTTCTAGAGCTGTTTCTGCTAAGTCTAAAATGTCTCAGCCACAAGCAAAGCACACCAAATGTTCTGCTGCTGGCTGCAAGAGCGAACATAGAGTTTTAATGTACTCCCAGCATCTGAGGAACTGAAGACCCAGTTGAATTTTTTTTTAATTTTGATGGCAATGTAACTACAACAATCAAAAATTCAAACATCCTTAGTGTTAGTGCATTGTGCTGCTAATGTGGCTAACATTACCAATACTTTGATTGTATGCCCACAGGACAACTATTTGGAAATTGAAAATCTGAGAGACATTTAGAGATGGTGGAAACTTTAAAGAGCAATTTTAAACCAATAAAATAGGACTGTGGGTTAATGTGCCAGGGGTGCTACCTAAACTCAGCCGGTGTTTACATTACTTAATTATAATTTTAATACCAAATTCCCAATAAAGCTGTTCTTATTAACATGGTTTTCTTTTTCTGTTGTCAGACAATAAAACAAGTATTAAAGCAGAGCCCATTTCATAGCCAAATTTCCAGCTGCACCTCCGCGCTGCTGAATTCCTGATTTTATAGCTGCATCATCATCTGACAAACTCATCATACATATAGTTAAAAACAACCGGTGTGCTGTGAATTTGGTGAGATTTTTATGTCAAATAATTGCACACAGAGAAAGTCAGAAGCGATAGAAAGTCTGTACACATGTGAGATTTTTATTAATTTACTGAAACAGGGCACAATATGGGATCTTTACCGTGTGGTGTTATTGCTGGTGGGTTTTATACTGGATTAGATCTTAGATTCGAAATAATAGTTGCTTAAGCCTTTGCTTGACTAGTGGATCAATAGCTCTTGTTACCAGTTGCTCTACTATGGACCCTCAAACTCTGTTTGTGTGATTCAGGATTTATTAGCAGCAGCACTTGGTTGAGGACTCAGTCTGCAACTTGCCATCGATCAAAACAGCATTTATGATGAACTTTGCGCCACCCGCCAAGAAATTCTCCAGCGGAACATTATCTCCAACACCTGGTGACATGCTGCAGATTGGCTCACCCCAACACTCTACACTGTGTTACTCAATCTGTCACATTGCTCAGGCTAAAAGCTGGAGAGATGAGGGGATTTTTGAGTGCAGAGAGCAAGGCTGACAAAAATGGGCCAAAGCTCACCCGTGTATACTATCATGCTTCCAGGCTTGCCTGTGCAAGGGTGTTTTTGTTTTTTTTCAAGGTGAGGCCTATTCTAGTTGTATTGTCAACATTGCACCACTAAAAACAGGGAAACATTCTATTTTTGATGATTATATGTCATTAATTGTCATTGATTATCTGTGTTATCTTGAAAAACAGCAGGTGCAGCAATTTACTAGGCAATATTTAGTCTAACCTATAAACTAGCTCCCCTGAGGCAAGCAGCCTGGATAGCAATGTGTCTGTGTAAGCATGTCTAGCCATGTGTTGCCTCACCCCCAGTCCCTGTGATATCAGAGAACACGCAGAGGTTGGAGGTAATGGGCCAGATCTCTGCACCCTGACTGGGTGTCTTTTTAGTTGTTTTTACAAAAAATTGCACCATTGGGATCCAATCTGTCACTTCTAACAGTCCTGCAGACAGACTAATGGCTTATGATTTGTGCACAGGGACACCTTTTAGGGTATGCACGATGGTACCCTAGACCTGCAAATGGAAAGGCTTTATTTACATATATTATACAGTATTTACAAAAAAAAAAGACAGCTTTCTCTTCATCATGTCCTTAAGACAAAACTTTAACACTGAAGTAATGTTGATATTATATCTGTATTTATATTCTATTTATGACACTAACACAATTAATTTGTGAGAAATCTTTGTATCAGTGTTTGGCCTGTCTGCCTCTTTATCTGTAGTCCCCACAACTCTGTTTATCCTCTGTCTGTCTTCCTGCTCCTTTCCTAATTATTTAGTTGATTATATTAAGACAGGAAGTCCAGCAATCAATATAATCAAAATGGCCATTAATCTCTTGTTTTCTGTGTCTTTTATCATTTGTCACTCTCGTAAAAACAATTGTTATAGACTAGTGTTTGTTCTGCAGCTTCTCAATGATGCCTTATCCCATAGCTAGCTTTGATCCCTTAAATCACTTCCTAGGTCAAGTGTGGGCAGCCTCAAGAAAGATGGCTTTCTTCAGAGGCTTTTTGTTATGGTGTGATCAAAAGAGAGACATCGGCTGAATGAAAATTGATTTTGCCTGCCTTGCTTATTAAACATCATTGTTTTCTGCCATATTTTTGTACTTTGGAGTGTATACCACGTGGCTACAATTCCCATCTCTCTCCTCATGTTTCCTGTCTACTTCTGCACGTCTTCATATCTAATAAAGGCAATTTATTAAAAAGGAAAAAGGTCCAAGGACCAAGAGGAGAGACTGAAAGCACAATGCTCTCTGTTGTCTGTTGACATTGGAACAGGAATTAGATTGTAAAAGCAGGGCAGTGAGGACAAGTGCCAGTAGCCCTTTAATGCAGAATTATTCTATTGTATCTCATTGTGCAATGCTTGCCTGCACACACATGCACTTGACAAGGTTCTGCTGCACTCAAAACACATTCAACAGGTACTTTAAAGTAGTCTGGTATTCACTCTGAAATTCATGTCCTGTGCTACAATCAAAATCTTGAGCAGCAGGTTAGCTCTTGTGTTGTTGGAGGTATTAGGTAGGAGTGGCAGTCTAGTATGGAATGGGAATCTTGGAAGCAGCTTATTGGCCACTCAGAGATAGATTTCAAACATATTTTTTTCATTAGCTAACTTTCAATTTACAAACCAGGCAGTAGAGAGAGAAAAAAACAATAATTTTATAAAACAATTCAAAAGCAGACATTATCACATGACAATGATTCATATTTGAATTCATACATCTTAAATTGATTAGTTAGGCTACTTCAATATATCACTTGTTCTTGTTATAATAAAGACTAGATATATTAGATAAATACTTGACGAAATGCACCTTTAAAGTGAATTCTTGTTTGCATTGTGACCATGCTGCAGTAACAGCAGAACATCTTGTCCCTGAGCATCCCCTGAGTGGACAGAGATGTCAGTGTCTGATCTGGGTCACTGCTCAACCACAACATATCCCTTTTCTCTCTCTAACCTCCCTTTTTCAGAAATGCAAATATAACAACAAAGAACACAAGCAGATGCAGACCACATACGTAGCCGATGCTTTGAAAAACTGGCCTTCTTGACAAGTAATTTAACATGACAACATCAGCCAAGGGCGTCAGATAATTCCCCTTCTTTCCTATGCAAATCAGCTTGCTTTTGTTGAATCAAGCGCCATTGTTTTGATACTAGTGGAGTGTTCTACTGTTCGCAGACAATGGTAATTTTTGCTAAATCCCTGAAACAATTGAAACTACATTTTAAATCAGTAGAATCAACTCAAAACTGTCAAAAACAACACAACAACAGCAAGAACAACTAAAAAACTAAAACAAAGGTACTTGTCTGATGTGAAATGCAGCCTGCACTTATATCAGATGTGAAATTTGTGTCTTAAAAGCTAACTCGCTACGGACTCGGGAAAGATATAGACGATTGATGCAGCAGACATAAAGATTTAGAAATTCTCCTCTTTGAGGGCACATCACACAGTGAGGGTCCTGTTCTACACAATTTGAAGTTCATGTCATTCATAAAATATTCCTGTATTTTGGGGTTGGAAAGCTCACAGTTGAGGCTTGTAATGAAAGAAGAAAAGAGGGATCAGGAGAGGAAAATGAGCAAGCCTGCAAGGTGAAATAAAGCAAGGACGTGCTCAGTGGTTTGGAGTGTAATATATCTTAATCTTCTTTGGGACAGCAGGACAGGTTGCGTGAGTGTGTATGTGGGAGTTTGTACAGTCTGTATGTATTCTCTTCTCATCTGGAGCTACTGTGAATGTGTTTGTGTGTGTGTGAGTGGCAATGAAATAGCCCTCCTCTTCCCATTCATCAGACACAGGCTGTCTTTTTGTATGAGGTGACACTAGGCCAACCTGAATATATTTACAGAGGAACCTTTATGAACTCTGGTGAACGTGCCTTGACCGGCAATTACAGGCAGCACGGCAGCGTGCCTCCATAAAACCTCTTCTAAACTACATCAATAAATGTGGCGAGGTAAAGGGTGACAGACATGTCGAACATATAGAGGAAAAGTCAGTGTTTTGATTTAAAACGTTCTTGTTATAGTTTGAATAGCAGCAGAACTTAAAATGGTTGACTATGTACGTATGTAGCATGGAGCTCTTAAGTCCTGAGAAATTGCATTTTCAATCCAATGTGGACAAGATTGTGACCATGGTAATACAAATTTCATGGCTACTCTGTGTCAACAAAAATATGACAGTTTAACTGGTCAGTTTTTCATGAATACAATTCCACTAACCATAATAACCTGCACCAAATGCAAAATGTAATAAATTATTACATTATAGGTAAAAAGTTTAATTATTAGGAGTTCAATTATTCAATATTGAATTACCGAAACACTCATTGCAGACACCGCTGTCCCTTCCTCAAGGGGTTAAGTCAAAGCTAAAGCGATACAGTGGTTATATGATCCATTAGACCCTCTCTGTAAGTGTTTTTTTGCTTGGTCGAGATTTTTTTGAGAGTGCCAGAGAGGTGTCAGCATCATATTGATCTCACAGCACTGCAATCTTTCTTAATCCCACTTTCTCCACAGACAGAATGAAACAGAAGCAAAGACAGAGAGACAGGCTGAAAAACTTTTATCTTGACAAAGCTCTAATGTTATAAATCGCTGATAGCAGGACTTTGCGAACAAGTGCACTTTTAATACATGATTGGTTTTCAAATAATTGTAGTAATCAAAAATTCTAAGGTTTTTCTTCTTTTGATTTTACAGAGCTAATAGGTATTAGAATTTAAATACCAAAATTAATGAGTGGACACACATACGCTTGCACACAGACGTATATGGCAAATGTGGAGTTCATTTTAGTGTGCTTTGTTGCACAAGCTATCAGCTTTGCCCCTTTACCAACATGTGCAGCTCATTTACTACTGACATTGCACCCTTCTGTCTTTTTTGACACCGAGGCTGCCTGCTCTCCACCCTTTCTGTTTTTTAATTAGATTGTGTGATTAGAGAACACTGACACGGGTTGGGCGGGGTGCAAAGAGAAAAAAATAAAAATTAAAATAGGGATTAGTCTGGTCTGGGGCTCATGCAGACAGAATTAACGGCTAGCGCTGCCTGGCTCTATCACTTGCAGATCAGTGTTGCTAATATCACAGTGTTATTAGCTGCACTATCCTCCCCAACTGCGTGATAACGGAGGATTACGGAAGGTGCTGTGGCCAGTGAACCAGGAAAAAACGGTGTGATTTGTCTTAGCATGGCTAATTAGTGCACTGTTTGCATGGATGATATGGATCAGGGATAAAGCTGATCCTTTGACAGAGGGCCAGCTTTGGAGGCTATATTGTAGCACAATACAAAAATACATTTATAAACAGACAAAGATGTTGCTGTCTTGTGCATATCTCTACATATACAGTACAAAAACAGCATCAGATTACAATGTTTGTATGAAAGGGGAAGTGAAGTGGTCATTTCTGCGGGCCTGTGTCTAACCTGTAGGGATGTTTCCCTCTCTGTTTGTTCACACTACTCTCTCATGTTAATTACTGTTGCTGACGTGCCCTGGGTGTATGATACTGCATAATGGAGTAGTTTGTTTGATCTATTGGTTTGTATCCGTGCATGTCAGCAGCATATATTGTGTGTTTGACGTGAAGTTTGGCGTCAGATGTTGCCCCTTAAGGACTCTCAACGCATTCTTTTGTTTTCCATGTAAACATTTGAACATTGTTTTCTATAAATAGTTTTAGATTAAATGTATGCAGCGTGTAAATAGAAACTGACCAGCATCTGCCCACTTTCATACTTGAATTCTGTTCTCAACTCTTCTTCTCTTTCATCTTATCTTTTATGTCTTACGCAAGTGCAGCTTTCTATCTGAGTGCACCTAATAAGGACTAAAGATTAATTGTTTAATAAGCAAATATTGATGGTGGAATGGCCTTATTAGCTGCAGCAGTGTATTGCATGTAGGACAAGGATATCTCTGTGAAGTATTATTGGCTGATTTCTGCGGTTAAGAAAGTGCTGTTGTGAAATTACTAGGTCAGCATAAATTGGTTTTGGTACTCTTGCATTACATTCATTGTATTCATAATTAGCCTCAATAATGTCAGCGCACTTTGCTGTGTGGTAATTACCAACAATATGGGAAGAACATTTTTGATTCCTTCACGTCCTTATGAATTCTTTACCACTGAAAATTTGAAATGTCTGAATTTAAATGTGCCTTCTCTGATAATACAGAAAAAAAGGAGAATTTCATATGAAAAAAATGTGTCTCTGGATAACCCTTGACTCAGAGAGCTGTGTTCTTTCTTTCTATTTTTGCCCCTTCTTTGTCTGAATTGCCTTTGCTTAAACACTTGATCCTGTGTGTAGAGCTTTAACTTTGAAGGATATTTTTATGTTTTGTATCATAGATGAAGAAAAAGCATTTTTATCCCTTTAATGTGCCATAAATAGCACCATTAGAGCAGGAGAAGATAAAAGATAAATGCTGTTGCTGTAGGACTGTTCTGCCTTTTCTTCTCTTGGTGTGGAAGCCATGACGGGGAGGGAATGGGAGGGTAGTCCATAGACAAGGCTAAACCAGAGCACTGAGGTCCTCTTCAACATACTTCTGTTTGTTTTCATGTTAGATATTCTTTAGAGTCTCCCTCCTTTTGTTTCCCATTTGCCTTCCCAGTTCATTAGAGTTTTATACTTTAATGAAGTATACTCTAGTGTGTGTCCTTGACTTCAGGATCCCTAATTGGTCTGCTGTAAGCT
>OMNN01024019.1:15489-34930 GCA_900302755.1 Chromis chromis
TTCTATTTTATGTGCTGTATTAGCCATTCTGTCACATTTTGTGTCATTAATACTTCTCAAGCTGGATAAACTGTGGCTTCCACTATACCTACAGGTATGATATTATCCCCTTTGTCTAACAATCTACACATTTGTGATTTTATTTTGAAATATTCTTAAACCTTGTAACGTTTTACAAGTGGTAAACACAACTTTGCCATTGGAGTGATCTGTCTCCATTCCAAGTTGTCATTTCCTGGAGAGAAAAAAACACATTTAAACAGACTGGCAGATGAACATTTTGCAGCATTATTCTCTCACTATTCATCTTTTTTTCCCTTTTCCCCCTGTGCCATGTTCTTGATTCCAACCCTTGGCCTGGTTAGGGCTCAGAAAGCCCCACAGCAGATTAGCTCAGGCTTTAGCTGTGGTCCTGACATCAAAGGTGCAAGGAGAGAGGGGGAACAGCAGAGACACAGGACAGCAAACACTGGCACCAATATGGAAGGGGTGAGGGGAGGACATGGAACAAGGCTGAGCAAGATATGTTGAGGATGAAGGGCCACAGAAACAGCAGGGCAGCTAAAACCGAGAGAGTAAAAAGCAGGCAGACTGGACAGAGAGAACAAGAATTAATAGGCACAGGGTATTCAGATCAGACTACGGTCAAAAAAGTGTTTGTGCAGCTACATTTTATTTCTTATTTTACCCTGTCTACTGTAGCTGCCTGATCAGATTGATTTACATCATCTAATTGAAAATTGGACCGACAGTTGGTTTAGTACAATTTTCTTTTAGTGTTTGGTGATGCAAAAACATATAACCATGATCACAGGCTTTGCTTTGTCCTTCATTTTTATTTTATTTTTTTAAAGAGAGGGGTTACTTGATCGTTCTGACGGTGTACTGTACAAACTCAAAGCATTGTGATGCAACATCACACTGCAAGCCACATCTGTTTACCTGAGTAAAGCTGTGTGGAAGCTGAGTGCCCCTACGGACATTACTGTATACTGTAACACATGCCCTGCAGAAGAACAGTTGCTGGGTCCTTAATTGGCCTGGCAGTTGCATTAAAGTTGCACCACTCTCACTGTATAGGGTGTGACACGTTTAGGTGTTGCCACAGTTAAAGGGAATGTAAGCCTTTTGAATAGAAAAATAACTTTTATTTACGACTACTGCTGATATACAGTAATCCAATAAGATCACACAGGATCCAGCTAGTGGGGATATGATACAGTCACAATCAATAACAATTTTGGTTTTATGTACTTAAATGAACTATATTTATGTCTACAGTGTGTGCTCTGCTCATAAAAAACTCTGCTGCACATCAAATAACAAGGCAAGGATCGGCCACTAGACACCCGCTGGAAAGGTTTCCTCCCAGGTCAGTTTCCTTTTTCTAGGTGAGGTATTGCAGCTCCTTTTTGGTGATTCATTGGAGTCTGTGAATTGCTCTTAGTCTGGCCCCTCCCCTAGGAACAATTTGCCTTGGGAGACCCTACCAGAGGCTATTGCCCCTGCCAACATAGCTCCCAGGATCACAGCGACACACAAACCCTTCCATTGCTTTAAGGTGGCGATTCTTTGGGGGGTAAAAAGAGCTGTGAGCAGAGTCACTGCTCCTTGGCGTTGAAAGGAGCCAGCTGTAGTGGTTTAAGCATTTGATTAGGATGCCTCCTGGGTGCCTTCTTTTGGAGGTTTTCTGGGCACCTCCAACTGGGAGGAGACACCAGGTTAGACCCAGAACTGACTGGAGAGATTACATATGTCATCTGGCCTGGGAACGCCTGGGGGTACCCCAGAAGGAGCTAGAAAACATTGCTTGGGAGAGGGATGTCTGAAAAACCCTGCTTAGCCTGCTGCCACCGCAACCAGACTGTGGAAGAGCTAACAAAAATAGATAGATGGACCTCAAAATAATTTTGATTATAATTTGGGCTATAATCGTACACCCTGATATTTACCAAACCGGGTTTGCCCTTAATTTGTCGTATAAGATTTATGAGATTTATCTAACAGTTGACCAAACTCAAACCACATGTTATGATTAGAATGTGTATGGGTTGGAACTGTAGCACATTGTCCTTTGTCCATTGCTCTTTGTTCTGTGTTTGTGGGTTATCACTTTGTACTGGCACTCCAGCAGTTCCAGAAGTGAAACAGTTAAAAATAAAGAAAAGAAAATACTTCACTGTTGCAACGTATTAGTCAACACTAGATACGGTTAGTGGATGATAGTCACTCATAGCATTCATTTCTCCCTGAGGCAGCCCTCCCTCTGCCAAACAGGCATGTGTTCACAGAAGTGGTGAATTTGAGGCTAATTATCAAACACACACTGCTGCTCAGGGAGTTTTGTGGCAGATCCCAAGACAGAAGTGAACATAAACACACACATATGCGGTGATATATCAGTGTAGAGATGATATTTGGGTAGTCATGGGCAGGATATTAAAGTCACACAATTTATTTAACTGTAGCTAATTGATTCTTGTGGGATTGTTTGTTATGATTGTTTTTTTTTTTTCTATACGAGGGAAAGAAAGGGAGGAGAAAGAACTACAGAACTCCAAATTTACATGCATCATTTTATATACTGTCTGTTTCCATTTTCTTTCTTGGTTCTTGTCCACAGAATATATGTTGTGAATCTATTTGTTCCACCTTCTCTCTAACAAGCAGTATACACCAATTCTCATGTTCTGGATTGTAACAGAATTCTGTAAAATGGTCATTGGCAAGTGAAGATCCTTCCTTTTATTTTCAACCTGGGACCACAAAGTAATTCCCTGCTATTATTATACCGTATCTGTCAGTGATAGATAATGATCAGCATTGAGTATTATTTATTGGAGGTCAGAATATTTAGAGAAGCAGCATTAGACAATATTTGGATGATGCAGACAATCATGTTTTGCTTAAAGTGACAAAATGCCTGGCTGGTATTGTCTCAATGGTTTGTTTACAGACAAATCATTTTCCTTGTTTGGCATTCTCATAATATCGATGCGAAGGCAGCATGTCTGAAAGATTTTGTCCAGACTTGTTCAAAGATGTATATAAATAATCTGTTGAATTAGGGCTGGGCAATACAGTTGAAAAATGTATCACTGTAAAATGTTTCAACTCAGTCAATATCGATTAATATAGATAATTTTAATGGGAAGGAGACAAGGAGATGAAGAGATGAGGGGTGAATACTTTTCATAGGCACTCTATAGATATACTGTATGGACAATGGTAGTCCACGTTCTTGTTCACAATATTCTAAGGAAGTACAAGACTTTCTGAAGGAATAAAGGCTGAAAATTATCCAGAAAAGATAAAAAAAAGTTAAGACTATCTTAAATTATCTTCAGGCAAGAATCTAGCTCAGAGCTCTGTCCCTCTTACTGAGCATAGCAACATACATTACCTTGAGTGACTGTGTTACTGCGGGCTGTCAGGGAAAGACTGATGCTGATTGACAGCTAACACAAGGTCTCTGTCAAAGCTACTGTAATCACATTCACCATGGTAAGGCTGAAGCATACTCAGTCTTTGATGCCCTGATGGCCTAGAGGTATCAAACGCAAGAGAGCTATTTTTGCCATTATGTAGTTTAGATATAGGGAAGCTCAAGTACATGCTGTATCATGTGCTTGATGTGCAATATCTAAGGACTGTTTCTTTGCAGTGGTAGATATTTGGTGTAGCTTCCCCTACAATTTCAGTACTGTTGTGTCGTATGAATATGGTTTTTGCATTATCAGATTTACCAGTAGAGTACTGTTGATTATGATCTCAGTTTGGCAAGCGGTTCTGCCCTGTCTACTGGGCACCATATAGCAGCTTTACTTCGCATATATAGTGGAGTGAGCTTTCTCTGCATGGCTCGCATTTAACCAATTAATATGTAGCCGTAAAACTGCTGTTTAGTTATCATGCTCTTATGCATTGTCATTTTGCATCTAATTATAAAGAAGTTCCTTTTTAGGTTTTTAAATTTGTTAAACTTTGTACAGAACACTGATGTAGTTCTTTGTCGAAGCCTCTCTGTTCACACATCCACCTCCACAGCTTATTTGATCTCTCTTAAGTGCCTCCTGCTTTGGGCTCCAGTATTAATAAGAGAGAAATTAATGACAGTGCTGCCATTGTGCTGCCATTAGGCTACTCCTGTCCCAATTAGTTGATGTTACTGCTGTCATTCTCATTAAGGTGCCTTACCATTTTGGATTTTGATGTTGAAATAAATATCAATTGCTGTGCACTTTTAGTGAAGCTGTTTTAGAGCGGCAAATAAAGTTTGTTTGTTTAGCTGATGAGCGCCGTGATGACTTAAGAGCTTGCTGCAAAATGAAAAGTGATGAGAATATAGCTTGAGTGACATAACGCACAGCAGGCAGACAGCTGTCACCGCACACCAATGCAAACAACTACAGCTGTACCTCTGAATGCATGTAAATGTCTGTGTGTTTGGATGTATGGTACGTGCCTATGCATACGTTATACAGTACGGAGATGTGTTTGTGCACACAAGCAGACCAGTAACGTTAGATTTAGTTGCTTTAAATAGCAGGATCAGGGTGAGGGACAGGCTTAATACTGAGGCTTGGCAGAGGGATTTGAGTCAGAAGTGTCATCACTTACCTCTCTACATTCACGGAGTCATGCAACTTTGAATAACCATACATTTTCAATCAAGTTGAAACATTTGCTATTCAAACAGACTGTCTTTTCTTTCTTTTTGAGGGTTGTAGGATGATACTGCCTCTGTTTAGAATCTTTCCATTGACTCTGTGCATTAATGTTACATTCGAATATTACTTTACACTGTACACTTTACATTACAACAGCTGCACTCACCACCATCTGCTGCAGAAACTGTGGTTTTTGGATAATGTTAGTCTAACTAGTTTTATAAATGTCTTCATTTCCATGAGACCATTTTCATATAAAGTGTTTCATATCAGTGTTCTGTTAAATGTCACTCAGAGGCAGATTTATTAACTTTGTTTAAATTATTTATGAGCGATGAATTTTATCATTCTTTTTAATTTACATTCAAGTCATTAGTTTCTTTTTAGTGATATTTAATTTGATCCTGAACTGTGAAGTACTTTGTAAAATCTGTTTCAATATAAGGTTTATGAATAAATCATTGATCATCACTCTGACACTTGATACGGACATTTAATATTAATCTTTGAGACATTACTGCAGCGATTGTTTACAGGTAGCTTACATATGATGAACTCGTGGTACAGACGCTATAAACAATCATGCACAACGGTCTCAGAGCATTTTTGCATCTGTTTATGGATAATTGTAGTTTAATTGAGTTACTGTTTTCTACACTGATGGACATTTATAAAACGGAACCATGGATGTATCTTTTTTGCATACATACAGTCATCTTAGCTAGCTAGTTTCTCCTACTCTCACCACCTCATTGTGCCACATGTTTTTGATCAGTCTCCTTTAGCTACAATGATATTTATATTGAATGTCTTTTCACAGCGTTAAAGGCAAGGCTTACTGAATTGGAAGCACTGCTCTGCACCATAAAAAAAACAAAAAACAGCCCAGTAACAGCTATAGCTAATCAGGCCTCAGTAGCCACTATGGATTGACCCATTGTATGACCATGTTAGCTGTCTCCCAGCAAGTACTGATTAGTCGGGAAGCCAATTCCAAAATAAAGTTATTTGCAATTTCTTACGAGAAGACCACAGTCAATCTATACAGAAAGTAAATATTGTACATGTTTTTAAGAGTAAAATGAAATATATGGGCTATGAAAGCTAGGAATGTAAGTCTTACCATTTTATCTCCAGCATTTGCATATTTCTTACTGTTTGACAGCCTACTGACGTCGTAGAATAGTGCATATTAAAAGAAGAGGGAGTGCTGGCATCATTGCACAGCATCTATATGGACAAGACTTTTGTTTACCAGCCTCATGAGCCGGTAATCGCCTGATGCAGATTATCCCATATTGGCATTTAAACGACCAGCCGATTAATCAGTCTATCGCTAACCCCCTTCTTTGTTTTTCTCTCTTTTAGCACCTCTGACTCATTCTTCTCCCTTCCTTGTTCTGCCTCGCATGCTCACTTTCAGGTGGCAGCCATGCTGCTGATTAATGTGTTCATAATTACCACATAGACAAAGAAAGGTGATTAATACAAGTCATTTAACATGGTTCGAACCGCCGCAGTGTGTTTATCTTAGTGTGTGTCTTTGAGAGTGTTTACACAACGTCATGTCACAGGTTCTTGTCCATAAATAACTGTGTTTGTTTGTGAGTGTGTGTATGCAGACATTCATGTGATAAAAAATGAGCATACTGTACGTCAGACAGCATGTTTACTCTTTCCTAGTCATTATATTATCAGAATGCAGCCCTGAAAAGGAGACGGAATTAAAGAGTGACTCATTGCTTGATACTGTTTTATAAAATTTCCACCTGGATTGACAGACATCCCCTTTATAGTGACAGTTCCACTGGGACAGCACGGAATATAACTTGTATGTTATCTGCAGCCCAGAGTCACTCTCTGCTTTACGTCTATATATTGGCCTACAATATGTTATTACGAAAGAATCTCTAGGGTTTTGCAGTCTAGTCAGTGACCACCCAGCCCAATGACATGGGCTATTAAAGCTTCATTAATCCACACAGTGAGGGAATGGGGATGGGGATGATGGGTCTGCCCACATACTGCAACCACTGCAATGTCCTCTGTGGACCCAGATTTTATATATATCTCTTACAGTAGGGTGTAACTTTGTCAGTGACAGCAAAAGAGCATTATGTTTCCCTCTGGGATTGGCCAAAAGTAGGTACATGCAACACTAAAGCACATAGACAGTGCAAGTACACACAAATGGGTGTCTGTGCAACATACATGCATTGTAATAATCATCATCATCAGGAACAGCATCCTGCTTGCTTGAGGTCAGGAACAAACCTACAGTAAAAAAAAAAAGCCAAAGGGACAAAGTCTGTGTTATTCTTACATTATGTAGACTTTTGTACTTACTTTTAAAGAGAATTGATTACAGTTGGGAACATCAAGAATTGTTTTTCAAATGACTCGCTGTTTAGCACATTAGTAGAATTTGTCTTCCAGCACCGTACATTAATTAAGAAAGATCAATGGGGTATTTATTTCTTTCTCTTTTTTGTAGTTTGTGGAACAACAGTTGCCATTTGCAGCATTAAGATGGGATTCAGATACGATGGCCTTTCTGTTTTCACCTTACATAAACCCCTTATGTTTACCTCCTAAGTGTGGTGCCTCTAATGTGCGGTCAGGTGCTTGAGTTTATCTCTAAGTGGGTAATTCATCTTTGAAAAAAGAGTGACAAGGAAAGGCAGCATTAAAGCCTGACTATGCACCTTTTTTTTTTTGCTTTAAATCATTGCAAGGTTGAAAATTACACAGGTGTCCTCAGCTGACCTGCTGTTGCAATAATTTTTGCCCAGGGTAAAACATTATTTATTATGGGACTGGTGAAGATGGATGTTAATGTAAACAAGAAAATGACATGTCCCAGAAAATGTTGCTGAGTGGCACAATGATCTGCGGTCAAAGTTTTGTCTCTGCTCTCTGCGCAGGCAATTACTGTTAAAGCTGCAGTAGGCAGAAATCTGGGAAAGGCCAAAAGAAAAGCCAGAATATGAAAATATATAGTCTTCCTCCTGAAGCTTTTCCCTCTTCCTGCTCTCTGAAGGGAAAGTCCTCCATCTAACTCACTGGATCACCACATCCTGGATCTTGTTGTTATTTTTGCTGTCTCATTTGATCATCTGGTGAAAAGCTTGTCATTAGCTGAAGTCTCTTGTCCCAAGCTAGAATATCTAAAACCTGAAAATGGAACCTCGGGGAGGTGCAGAAGTTTAGTTTTCTTTTAGACCACTTAAAATACAACATGTTAAAAGCTTAGTATTGAACTTTTGCCCTGTGTTGGTAAAAAAACACTGTCTACCTCAGCTGTAGCCCTTTGAGACTGACGGTAGCGCCGGCGATGCAATTTGCGTATCTATTGTTCAGTGCGGTAGAGTTGCAACCAAATAAGATAGAGCGATAATTCTTTTTGCATATAAAACCCGAGGAGTTACACTTTCATATCACGCATCCAACGTGTCCCAGAGCGCTGTTTCCTTCCACTAATATGTTTGCAGAAATCCAGTACAAAGCGCACAAAACAAAAACATCATAATCTAGACCGCAGGTGTTCATATCGCTATCGGAATACACTTCATCACATTGTGAGCATGAACTGTCACGTGGTTCCAGACCCTCACCACACACTCCCTACACTCTCCCACACCCACACCCATATATATATATGGAAATGCAAAAACCCGTTCCTCTGTGTGTTATCATGGACAGTATTTTGTCACACAAAACCACATTTAACCAGTCAATAACAGCAAAACAACTGTAATAGAACCTGACAAAAACCTTTTATGGTTGTTGTATTGTTCTGTTTTTGCTCCACATGCCTGTTCTACTAATTCTTTTCATACTTTTGTTGTACTAAATAAATACCTATGCCTATTTAGACACCATATGACATCTATGTATGACTGTGTCTCTATTTGACAGACATACACAAACACAGATTCATGTAATGTATAGAGTTAAACTCAGGTTGTTAGTAGGTGCTTTGTGCCATTTGTATTGTTATGCACACCTGCAGCAAGCAGCATCAGTGGATATATCATGGGTAAGGTGAAAGAGGGGTGAAAGGTCGGTGCTGACTCAGGTGGAAGCAGATGGAGAGTCTTCTTTTAATTGGATGGTGGTTTTATGAAGAATCGGTCACAGCCATGCGTGATATATAAGCGATAGCTCTACTCTTCTACCTTGAGGTATTGTCAATCCTTTCTCTTGCCACTTTACTTGATTGATGACATTAATATTTACCTGCAATCTCCGTCTCTCAGCATTTGACAAGATGTTAAAAGAAAATAAAGCAGTAACACATGAAAGAGATTAATACCTTTTAAGGCTGTATAAAGTATATAGCCATAAAAGACTATATGAGTGCATGTTATCTCCCTCAAATGGTTTCAGACTGGAAGACCAATAAAAGCTAATGGAAAAAAGAGCTCTGGCTCTATCAGCTAGGGTGAATATCGCCGCTCTCTGTTGTATAATGGAAGAGAACTTGGCCCACTTCCACTTTGCCCAGATAACTTAAAGGCTTAATTCTACCTGGCCTGTTTGAAGTTTAGTGTAACATGTGGAAGGAGCTTCAAAAATTGCTTTGAACAGATGGAGACCAAAGCACAACTACAAGCCCAGATTGAGATGATATGACATGAGAAAGAGGTTGTACATAATTTTGTATGTTTTTTATTTTTTTTAAATATCTCAATCCCAATTAATACTGTCTGTCTGCATAGATATCCCTGTTTTTGCATCCGCCCATGTGTGTATGTTTCATATGTCTTTAAATCCTTGTGAGATTAACTGCCTGTGTACACCTTAATTTGTTTTCTTAGCATGATTTAGGCAGATATCACCAGTCAGTTCCTCTAAGACATTGTCATCAAAGCTCATATCTTGGTAACCTGCCAGCCCACAATAGTTGTTTGAATGCTTTCATTTCACCATCACTCTCTTGACAGTGCCAGCCATCTGGATTTGGAATTGGCATTTTCTGTCAGTCCAGCTGTCTAATCTAACTTCTGCAGTCTGTCACCCTATAGTCTGTCAACATATATGATTCCTACCTTGTATCATTTACACCCTGTAAATGTAGGACATAACAGGCACACACTTCGCTCCATTTCATTCTCATCATCGTCTCTGACAGAGTAAAGACAGAGGAGATAATACTAAATATGGCATCTATTTGCATTGCATATTTTCCCAACAGTAGGAATGGAGCAGCGAGCAGAGTAAGACAGAGGGAGGGATTACAGGGAGTGATGGCAAAAGAGAAAGAACAAACCCTAATCTCCCCCAAAAGACAAACTGAAAACCAGACAAAAGTCCAGTGAACACAACAGTGGAATAAAGGCCTTCTCTATCTTGTTTGCATCCCTTACATTTCAGTTCATGCATTAGGCAGAATCTTTGAATGGGCGCACGATAGAATGGCTTTGTCAGCGACCCTCAAACTGATTAAAGGAAAACAAACACATGATGCTCCTGGGAAAAATACCGTGGGTGGACAGTAGGAAGAACAGAGCAGAAAGGCAAGGCGATGACTGTAGAAGATGTGGTTGAGTTTTGGCAGTTCTTGGTGCTTGGATGACTCATGTGTCCTCTAGAAGCCACTCATCTCTTGCCTGATTTCTTCCACCATCTCTTCCTTCCACTATAAAACCACTTTTCTCCCACATTTGCCCTTCTTCTGTCATGGAAATCACACATCTTTACTTGCAGCCTGAAAAAATCTTAAAAAACAAACTACCATAGCTCTATAATTTCTAACACACTGAGAAAAAGAGATGTACTGTAATATGGTTGGACATTAAGTGAGCAGTGCCACAAGGGAACAGGAGTCTGTATAAGATGAAAGTGGGGAGCAACTGGAACGCCAGCTGTCCATCTGGGGTTCATCAACTATCCTTTTTCATCTTGTCTGAGTGGCTCATTACCACATGCAGGAGACAGCCAAGGGGCAACATGTGGCTCAACAATCAGGGAGCAATATAGTTTTTTACATTATGAAATGAGACAATCACCCTCGTCAGCACTAGAAATGACAATTGCATATAGGAAAACACTTTAATCTTTACAGGTTGTTAGCATCACACTGACATGAAGCTGAAGTTATTGCCCTTGTCAAGGAGGTGGAGCTTTGGCTGAGTTTGTTTTTTAAATTGGTTTGTTAATTTGTTTATCTGTATCAGGATTACACAAAAACTACTAAGCAGAATTTTGTGAAAACTGGTGAAGAGGTGAAGCATGGGCAAAGAAAGAACCATTAAATTTGATGTAGGTATGGACCAATTTCTTTAAAATTGGCCTTGAGAGCTGTGTTCTCTGAGTGCTCTTATTAATTGGATTGTCCATCTCAAAGTCTATCGTATGGAGGGTGGGCCTTTACAAGCTCAATTCATACTCAGAATGCCTCAAGGCCAAAGTTTATTACAACTGTAGTTGGAATTTTCTCATGCATGTTCAGGCATTGTGGCTTTGCCAAGTCATCAGTACAGAGCAACATTTTAGATTTGATAGTTGCTTTCATGCCTCAAATCAAATGAAGGATTTAAAGGCAAGGCATTTACTTCCTTCTAGGACCCAGCAAATATGTTATATTATTAAAGGAGTTACCTGAATGGTTACTTCGTATGTTGCAAAAGCGTCGGTTAGCAGTGATGTACTATACATCAGGCATACCGGCTCAAATCTCAGTGGGCCAGTGGACCGTCGAAAAATCCATAAATATTTTATCGGCTCCGTCTGTCTCTTTACTGGTTGTCTTTTTGTGCTTATTATTTGGGGTATGCATAGCATGATGAGCGCGCGTTCATATGTAATATAGTCTCCCCAAATAACTAGAAGCCTAGCAGATAAGTCCATCCAGCTCAAAGCAAGGGTTGCTCCATCTCTAGTATTAAATATAATTTTATTTTTAAAATGGTATTAAAGTGGGTGTAGCTTACGACAGCACTTGCTTCAACTGTTATATTGATATAAATCCTTTCTATGCAGGTGTTCAAGCTGAGTAGCAAACATAGCAAAGATAAAGTGAAGAGAAGAAATGTTTAAATCACCCCAAAAAGGCAACAAATTAAAAAAAGAGAAGATACCTCTAAGAAGTTCCAAGAGACATGGTTTGAGGCATTGCATCCAGATTCATTGGCTGAATTATTTCAATCATTTTAATTATAGCTGTTACTGTCTGCAATTGCAAATACAAACCCATGGCAGACGCAAATGTATATATTCACTAAATTTGTAAATTTGGTGACTAAAGACATTGTCATGATGCCAGTGCAGTACAAAACCAACAATAATGCTAAGAGGGATGATGAGCTTTAATCAAATAAAGTCCTCTCATCCAGTTTAAAAGCAGCAGTTAGTTTCCTAATGTTTTTGAAGAAGACAGCTTGTCTAAGTTGCAAAGC
Organism: Chromis chromis; assembly: GCA_900302755.1. Classification (NCBI taxonomy): domain Eukaryota; kingdom Metazoa; phylum Chordata; class Actinopteri; family Pomacentridae; genus Chromis; species Chromis chromis. The sequence continues at coordinate 27,560 of OMNN01024019.1, forward strand.
ACAAAAGCACATCAAATATTTCAATATCAAATTAAATTAATATCAAACATACACACAATTCAGCATTCATCAAAGTGTCTTGCTTTTAGAGACATCACCAATGAAAGCCACATTAATTGCTGCATGTGTGCTTGCTTTTTGTTTAGAAGTGGTCTGAGTAATAATAATAATAATAACTTTATTTATATAGCCCCTTTAAGAACAATGTTCACAAGGTGCTTTGGCAGTCAAAACACGGTATGTGGTATTGTGAGGATACTATCTTCTCATAAGAGCTGATCTGCATAATCACGACTGAGGTTGGTCTACTCTTGTGCAAGGGAAAGCATATGGATCCTCACCCAGATGTAAGCACAAAAAGTGGACTTGACGAAAACAGCAATGTGTCCAGGTTGTTGCTATCTACAAATAAGAGCTGTGTACACAACTTAGTTTTATTTTCTCTCTTGTAAGAGCCTCTTCAGAGTCCACCTGAAAAGCTGCCAGAAGTAGTGCAGTGGGAATAGAGTAAGGAAACACTGATAACTAACAATAGTAAAAGATAAGGAGACCACTGCAGAAGATTTAAGAGCTAACAGTTGTATATTGAAGTGGGTGATTTAGAGTAAAGCAGTGTGTGGGTAGTAGTCACTGAATCCAAAAAATGATGTACAAGTACAGACATGGTGGATGTTTTTTCTTCTTCTTTTTTCTTTCTTTCTGAGCACTGTGGTGTGGTAAAAACGTCTCCCTATCATTAATCCTCCCCAAGTCTATTTTCTCACACACATTATCTGCTTATTCAAGCAGACTGTTGTGTAAGGATTAGCCTACAGTATTTAGTGAAAAAAACAACAATACAAATAACATTAAATTTCAAAGAAAAAAAGGGAAATTCCTAACCTTTGAATTTCTCACAAATAGCCCTTCAAAATAAACATAGATAGACTTTAATGGACATTATTACTTTTCTTTATTTTTCCCACTTGTAGTTAATTAGCTTACTTTATACTCGATGTCAGCCTTTATGTCTGAATGTACTGTACTACCATATAATACGTGGGAGCCTTGGGGCTTATTGTTTTAAGGCAAGAATTCTGACTCTGCACTTTCAATGCCTTCATTATAAAAAGTGCACAGGAGCAGATTGCATAGCAACATAGGTTTATATGCCATTTAGTTTTATGAATACCAGTAAGCTGCTGTTACTAATGGGTTGCTGTTAAATCATGCATGCATTTAATAACCACATGAACCTCAAAAATAATCATAAAAACGATGCATATGTTTATTATTTACTGAAACCAACAACTGTATACTGCAGTAGTACATCAAAACGATGAAATAAAATCTATCAGTAGAATTGAAAACTTAATTTCTATTATTAGTAAAGAAGTGTCCAGTTATAACCCTAAACAAGTAGAGGTTCTTAAACATTATATAGTGCATACATGATAGTTAACCTGGTAAAGTATCTGACATTAAATATATCCTCTGGTAAAACAAACACAGGCAGATACATCAAGTGCACAGACATTTCATTACACACACGCACAAATAAATACAACCATATATGCACACAAAAACCTTAGGAAGTGTTTCTACTAACCTAACAGTGTAGTTATTTCAGGATGCTGTGGTATCAGGGGAATGCAATGTGCCGACTGTGTTTGGGGGATTTGACAGTGTTGCCAGGTTCAATATCATTAGCATGGTTTCACCTGTCTCCTCACATACTGCGTCATCTGAGACTCACTTTGAAAAACTAACAGCTCATACACACAGACCACAGGGGAAAACAAAGAGTGAGGGAGACAGATAGGTAGGGGAGGGGAGAAAAGAGTAGTTGTCCAGCATAGCATAAATGTCCATCATAAACTGGCTGTTCATCTGATATTGAATCTTCAGTTGTTAATGTCATCAAAGTAAAAAAAAAAAAAAAAAGTCAGTAGGATGACAATTTCACTTTCCTCGAGGACCACAGCCTGTCACTATTATACTTTGTTTTTGTACACTTCACAGAGCATGACTTGCTGTTTACCTGGCTTTTTTTCTGTCACAATATGATGGTTGCTTTGTCGGCCATTTTTCTTTTTCTATATCTCCTCAAGCGTCCTGTAGCAGAGAAGGATAATGTCCCCGTAATCGGCCCTGGGATGTTATTGGCATTTGTTTATTGTTGTGTTTGATAGATCTACAGGGAGAGCTCAATTATCACTGCTGCTTTTAAGAGTGACCTTGGAAACTCATTTGTTTTTCTCTCTTTAACCACGGATCCAATACTGCCCGCAGATGATAGTACCAATTGAGAAGTGCAGTCGTATTGTTTGGAGCTGTGTGATTTGATTGATGGTGCATATATGTGTGCGTTTGTGTCTTCAGCAACCTTCATATTTGATGATGGTATAGTGTCATATCAGCTGGGTTTGACAGAAATAAACAACAAGGAAATAAAGTGATAAAATAGCTACCACTTGACCCACAAAAACACAAATTACTCGTTTGACTAAAATGAAGCCAAAGACAAATACAGACATTGTCAAAAATTCGATAATCTAAGTCATTACACTCTGTATGGTTTCCTCATCAGCACTCTTCCACACTCCATTCAATAGCTCTTTGTGACTTTGCCTACCTCCACCTTGACTTTCAGAGCAAGAGTAATAAATCACATCGATGCTGGGATCAATTGTGGAACAAGTGGCACTAAATTTTTTACTTGCATGATTTAAATTTATACCTTTGCTTCATTTTATCTTCCTGGCTCTGTACCTTTTTGACTGTTGCAAAAATATCTCAAAAGGTTACATTTTTAAGCAATGGAAAGGTCAATGCTCCAAGAAGCTGATTAACTTTTTTATGCTTGAAAACCCAAAATTGGCTTTAGTGGATGAATTAATGGGATCATCCTTTTCTCTCGTAGGTGTTTTGTTTTTTGTGACATACTTGACCAGGTCATGGTATTTTTTTGTCCTCTTTTGAACCTCTGATTTCTGCAGTGTGCTTTAGATCCATACTATGCTTGAATATTTCTCTTCAGACACCTTTTCATTCAGTATTTTGGTTTTATCTACAGGCATTCATGGTATTGTCTATAAATCTCATCTCCCTAGCACCTTTTGCCTCATGCAGTCCTATATCACCATACCCCCACGTTGGGGCTTCACTGTCAAGACTATGTATTCACTGAGGCAGTCCTGGCCAGGTTTACACCAAACATGCTATATCCCATCTAATCTGGACAAATTTATCTTGGTCTCATCAAACCAAAGAATGTTCACCCAATATCCACCAGGCTTCTTTTCATGTTCCTTAGTTAGATTTCATCTTGCAGTTTTGTGCCAAAGACCTAGCAAGGCTATTTTTGTTTTTTTGGACGCCATCCACACTTTCAGTCTCGTCTCATTGTCTACACTGACACAGAAACTATGATTTCCACTGGTAACACTTCAAAAAGTCTGAGGCAATTGCCCATCTGTTTTACAGAGATTCAGTCCGTGAAGTGAAGGTCAGTGACTCAGTTTCAACTCAAAACTCTATCAAGTATTAGGTCTTAATCATAGTCGCTCCTGCGTAAGTAGTGCAGGTGTATTAAACTTTTGTTTAACGTTGTGTAAACTGTCATTTTTGCAGACCGAGCTGACTACAGGAAAAAAAAAAAAACAACTAACCAAAAAACGGTTACACTTATCATTCAAAACTGTCACTGACTTTACTTGAACCTGTTTCTTCTGATTGATTGTTCATTGCCATGACCTAAACTATGCTGATGTCCCTGACAGACATGACATATTGTTTGATGTGACTGTTATGCCCTTGGTGGGAAAATCAGTTCACATTTTCTTGACTTGGCTGAGACTTGTGCTTGTGTGGCTACTATACATTTCTCTTTGATGAAGATAAGAAAACAGAATGGCAGAGTTTCCTGTAAGGTTAGTTTTGGGTATGGGTAGGTTTGCATGGGTATTAAAACTGTAAGGATATGCCCTCAGAGCACTATTGCCCTCATGTCACCCCTGTCTTTGAAAAGGAGATCTCAGTCTAGATTAAAATGCACATTTGACAACTGTTAATAAACTGCAAGATATTTAGTAAATGGTAGCCATAGCCATATAGTTATCAACAAGGTTGAGGTAGGTTTTAACATCATCTTTATTTCCACTGATAAAATTACCTGCCACAGAAGTGGATATGCAGGAAGTTATCAAATAGGCTTTACGAGATGTTTAACCCCCCCCCCCAAAAAAAACAAAAAAAACAAACAACAACAACAGACTAACGCAAAGGGAGCAAAGATGAAGGTCCAGTACATTGTTCTCCCCAAAAGGAAATGTCTTTCAATCAGTGTCCATATTGTATGTTGTGTGAGTGCAGAAAATGAGTTGTGGGAAGGAAGAAAGTAATCCCTCTGAAGATTTAACAAGACTTTCTGATGGGGCCAGAGGTCTGCCAATGAATAATACATGAGGACTGAGAGAGGAAGAAGAACAGACATATTGGCTCTGTTAGACCAGGGAGTCCATGTATAGAGTAGGCATGTTGGCTCTGATAGGTCTGCAACTTTACTGACTTGGTCAGTGGAGGTTTTAGCTGCCTTTTTTCACTTAGAGCTTCATTCTAGTGCAGCACACACCCATGAGACATAACTGCCCTGAAGGCCTCTCTTTATACTTTGGCCTTAACTTATAGTGTAAGGTTGATGTTGTTTACTGCCTGGGTGGTTGTTGTGTGAAGAAATGAATGAACGGTGTTGAGGGTTCTGTGTTGTTTGGACCAGGGGTGGTTCATTTAAGCCCCCAGTGTATGTCTGGTCTCAGCTACATCTGAAGGTCACAGCCGCAGCTCCACTGCCAGAGCTTTAATACTGCCATTCTGGACTTAAGGGTCTTCCACACTGATTAGTTTTACCTCAGAAGGATGTGGCGCATGTGTGCATGAGAGAGTGTGTGTGTGTGTGTGTTAGGGAAAGCGATAGAGAGAGGGCGAGAGAGAGAATTTATTAAGATCTGCACACATGTTTGTGACCGTGAGTAGTTGCTAACGGTGGTGTGCGCATGTGTGTTTGCGTGTACATCTGGATAAGCTTGCCAGAGCTATAATTCACACAGCCTCATTAAAATGCTGGAAGTTTTGGCTTTAAAGTCACTGTGACCCCCGGTCTGCTGTAAGCACCAGGACCTGCATACTGAGCAGAGTCCTGATTGATCTGCCTAAGTAGCTGCAATTAATGGGAACGTTCTTCACCAAGAATCTGCCCTCTCCCCACCACACACATGCAAACACCCCCACACAAATGTGCGTACGGTCATCAGATGCTATATCACAATGAATTCATGCGCTGAAAGGTGCTTTAAAGCATTTGATCCTAGTGTGGAGCAGGTGACCTTTGACACGTAAACTCCGCCCCTTACTGATTATGCATAGAGTAATTTGACACCCTGCCCGTTGAACAGAAAACAGATGACATGGAACAATGAATCTAAAGCAGATGAAAGACCCATTCCACCGGGAAAGGTTGCTGAATTGCGTGGTGACAATGACCTTTGTTCAGAATCCTGAAAGGCTTTAACAATTTAATAAGTCACATCTCATCAGTATGGAAAGTACGTCTGTACTAGTGTTATGTAATTGGATTTGACCGCTCTTGCATATTCCTAAGACCCTCAATCATATTATAATAGTGAGAAGACAAGTCTAAGCAACAGGGATTTGTACATCTGACATCAGATACCCAGAATTTGGATGTTGTTTATAACAATTATCATTAAACCATTTTAGACTTTTTATGATTGTTGAAAATATGCGAATTAAAGAAAAGGAGCTGCATCAAATCTCACTGTTTTTCCGAAAGCTCTTTGTGTCAGTGTCTGGTTCACAGCTCAGTCCCCGCAGTTAAGTACCCCACATACCCCCACTGGCTTCCTCTATCACCTTGCCTTGCCGAGAATACATTTCTTGGACAGTCATCAAAAGTCTGACTCAGACTGAGGAGCTTTGGGGCCTGGAAATGGAAACTTATTTAGCCCTGCACTCTCAAGACAATTCCGCATAAAATCTAATACGGCCAGCCAGACAGAGAGAGGGAGTGAGAGGGTGAGGTGAAAAGGAACTATAGAAGTAGCCACATTACCCTTCAGGAGACCTCCATCAGCCTGTTCAGGACTTTTTCTGTTGCTCCCTATACTCCCTTTCACCCTGAAACTTTAAGGTTTTGCACAAACAAGGGCCCGAGAGAGAAAGTCGGGTGTAACATCGGGTCAAAATTATATTCATGGTGTCTGCTCATTCCTAATACCATATTTGCTAACTGCCTAATTGATAAGTTCTTTATCCTCTCTCATAGTTTGACAGAAGAATCCCAAGTCAGTCTTTACTGATGTGGGTTCCTGAAAGTTGAGTCTAAATCAAATTGCACTTTAATCCAAAGGGAGGTTGTCCCTGTGGTGAAAGGTGCAGCAACACCTTGCAAGAGAACAGTTTGCATTAAAACCCTGGTGTGGTGGAGGCCTAGATGGGTTTCAGGGATCACATACTGTAATTCGCTGGTGTGAGATTTAGTACCCAGAATGTTTCTGTACGAAGAGATAGTGATTTGGCACTCACTTTCTTAGTAGTGCTGTTTCAAACGCACATGTGCCAGACACTACATGAGCCTCCTCAGTGCTTTATCTTTTCCCTTCTCTTAAGAGATAAAACATCCCTTGAGGCATGCAGACTCTCTTTATCAGTCTTGAACTTGCTGTTCTAAATCAAGGGCAGTGCCATACGACATGGTTCACATTTACGTTTCATTTTGATTATACCATGCAGACTTTAGGCCACACCGAAAGAAAAGAAAAATGATATTCCAATCAGATAAATAACTTAATTATGCCCATATTTGCCAAATAGATGGAATGTGTATGCGATTGCATTGATTTGGGGCATTTCCGGCGTATCATGTTCTTGGTTTACTTAATTTACCCATCTGTTACTTTAGATATAGGGCTGTAAGTCACAGGTAGTTATTGGATGTTCAGTGAAGGAAATTACAACGCAAAGTGCATTAAGCAGAGTCTCATGTCATGTTGGCAGTTGTTTGCTTGACAGGTATATATAAGGAGACAGATAAACAGATGTTTTATTTGCTGTTATTTATCATTATTTATTTACCCAGCCTTGATAAAAAATTAAACCCATTTGCTTTACTGCTTTAAAAACTTAGTGTAAGGTTTTCATCTCCAGGGTTAATATAATTTGGTGCATTGCCAGTGAGTTATCTCTATATTATCAAAAGCAGCAGAATGGTGTGTGTGAAGCAACAGAATTAGATTAACTAAGTGGTTAGCTTCATCAGCAATATAACTGGTGAGTGGTGCAGTGCAAAAATCTTGCTTCAAAGATCTGGAAGTA
>OMNN01024019.1:41784-58397 GCA_900302755.1 Chromis chromis
ATGTGTTCTGTAAATAAGACTACTCTTAATTTTATGATGTATGGCAATTTATTGACAAGTGGCCATGGAATAAGTGGAATTATACACTCTTAAGTGATTTGTCTAAAGATAAGCAGCAGCCATAGCTACTGAGCCTTATATCACTCAAGGCTTGGTACAAGGGAAAAAAAACAAAACAACTTGTCACATTGAATCTGCCTGCAAATGTCATTTAGTTGTTTTTTTTGTTTGTTTTTTTTTAAATGTGAGAAACAACCTTATTGTCTCCGCAACTTGTGTGTCTGGCTCTCGAAGATGCCAGACAGCCCTTTTCAGTGTTTCATCTGTCTCACCTCCTCTTCAAAGTCAAGTTTTTTTTCCTCTATTCCTTGGCCAGAGAAAAGGGTAACTGTCGACTGTCAAAGAGATGCAGGCACAAAGGACACACACTTTGTGCTAGAGATGCACTTGTAATAGCAAATGGACAGCAGTAATTGCATTGGTCTCTTTTCACCATATCTTCTTGCCCTTGTCCTTGCTCATCCTCTGTTTGAGTTCACTGTTCATTATCCCATTCAACTTTATTTGAACATTCGTAACATTAACAACGTGACAGCTATGAGTCACCCAGGTAGAGTACCGCAGAGAGATGGATGTTTAAGGCCTTAAGAACAACCTGTTGAGAAAAACAGGTGCTTTGAGGCAATAATTGAAATACTGCCTCCAGGCAGTTTACAATTCATTATATATACTTCTGAATTCCTCTTTGCTTTTAACATTTATGTCAGTCAAAAATATTTTTTACCTCCGTGGCGGTGACAGTTGTGGCCAGAGGCATGCTTTTAGGTTGTCTGTCCATCCCATTCTTATGAATGTCATATCTCAGGAACGCCTGAAGGGAATTTCTTCAAATATGGATAAATATTTACCAGGATTCAAAGATGAATTGATTAGAATTGGGTGATCAAAGAGCAAAGTGATTTCACAAAGCACAGTTTTGGCCACAAGTGAATAATTCATACACTGATAATGACACAATTTCACACAAATGTGTAATAGGATAACATGATGAAGTAATGATATCCTATATCCAAAAGGACATAGGTTAACTCTATTTTGGTATCATAATGTTCTGTAAAAACAACTTTTCTGGTGCTTATTCAGCCATTTCAGCTCAGGAACAGAAGTGGAGATTCTGACCATATTTCACATTTCACACTGTCCGATACTGAACTGATGACGCTAATCTTGGATGCCTACTGTAAAACTGTGGTTATTGTATAGATTTTATGTGCTGCTAGTTTGAATGTGTGTGTGATGTGTCAACTTTTAGAATTTGGTGCTTCTTTGCAGCAACATTCATATTTGATTAATGGTTTACCGTCATGACTACAACAGAATCGCACATGAACATATACTGGGAACTGCTTTGCTTAGTTTTTTTTTTTTACTCTAAGTGAAGTTAAAACATTTCAAAGTCTTCTTCACATGTATAAGTCATGGACAGACATGGATATAAACTGTAACTTGACTTGTTGGCGTAGGCATAGTAACCCTAACAACTGTATCTTTAAAATCTTATGTTCCAATGTTTGCATCAGATATAGGGGTCAGTAGATTGTGTTGTGGATAAGACATTATATATTATCTCATATAATAGTATGAACAACCTATCAGTCATCACATCAGTCACAAATTCCTGAGTTTTCAACATTGCCATCCCCTTCTATTTATTTAACAGTTATCCATTATTAACATCTTTTTTTCTCTTACTACCTCTGCTGACACTAGTGAGCCCTGTTTTAAATTCATTGCTGTCTTGCTTCACACTGGGACCCTGGCCAATGTGCAGGTGTTGCATTGATTGGACCCTGCAGACCTCTGACCCCTGCCAGCCAGCCGTGGCTATCCAAGTCGGCCAAGTTTAGTTGACCGCCTCTGACACTTAGACTTCCACAGCTTTGCACCCAGTGACATGATTTAACGGAGCACCACCAAGAATGTGCACTAGGATAACATGTACTTGATAATGTTAAACACGTCAAGGCCTGTGCTCCTTGAGTTGATGTACGAAATGTGAGTGCAGCACAAATGTCAAGCACTTTTGATGCACCAAAAACAAAAGGCTTAGGCAGCCTATTAAATTCCACACATCAACGTTTTTATCTTTTAATTTGTTTTGTAAAGACACAGTTGCAACTCATCACCAGAAGAGAGAAAATCAGCACACACAAAAAAACAAGCTCATAACAATTAGGTTTAATAGGAGACACTGCAGGTGAATAAGGTAAACTTTTTAAATAATGAATATCACCACAAAACTCCCCAGTTGATTACTTGTTTGTTTTGTGTTAATAGTTTTAAAATTTTGCCTGTCATGTAATGTAGTGTTTATTTGAGTGACTTTTCATATTTTTATAGTCAACATGTTGGTTAAGACAATTAAACGTATGACTGAGGACCTACCATTTTTTATATGCATGTTTATGTGTATGTACATTTTCCTGAAACAGAATACTTTCAGAATAATCTGTTTAGTTTAGTTTAGTTTAACTGCTGAATGTTTTTCTCCCTTTGTCTTTACCCTTTAGTGTCTCAGATGGGTGTAGCACAGGGACACAACATGTGCCCAGATCCTGGGATTCCAGATCGAGGAAAAAGAAAAGGCTCTGACTTCAGGTAAAAACAAGGGAAGACTTAATTCCCTTGTAACTGCAAATGAATAGGTTAGGAGTCCTGATCAATAATGATAGACAAAATACCATGGTAGTCCTCATAGTTTCAATCATAGCATCTGGAATTGCTTGAGTTTCGTCTTCGAGAAAAAGCAATGGAAAGCAATTCCAGATTCTATAATTGAAACTACGAGGATAACCATGATCTGGATGACTGAGAACCTTCACAGACAATACCATGGTAGGACTGAAAGCTCATCTGGTTTTCTTATCTTCCTTTGTTGACCCAGTTTGCTATTATAATTTATTTAACCTAAATATATTGGCTTGTGCTATATAGTATACATTTATATGGCTTCTTTTAGTTCTTCACATAAGTAACTTCAATCTTCAACACAAGCCCTTTTCCAATTTAATTGTCAGCGTCCAATTATCTTGTGAAATAGGTATGACAGTGTTCTGTGACAGTCCACTGTTGAAATTCTATTGCAGTATTTTGTGGTCAGGTCAGTTGTCTTGTGATAAAATGTGAGTCTTAATTAATCTTTTCTGCTTCCAGTGTCTCTTGGAAGTCGTAGTTGTTCCCTTTTTCTGTTTAGTTTTTTAGTAAAATTAAATGTAATGGAATAATAATGGAACAACCTACTTTAATTAATGAATGGCACAATATCAGGAAAATCCACAAAATGGAAATTGTGCTTCTTTTTTTTAAAATTCCGTCCCAAATGTATTCTGATCTTCTGGTTTACTGCAGGAGGATTTTAACTTCACACAGTTTTAAAAAGTTTTAATCAACAGTGAGGTATTGTGGGCGCTCTCGGGTGTTGTCACCACATCAGGGAATGCATTTTGAAAAGTGCATGTTTAAATTACCCAGTGTCATGCCCCATAAAGCCCCTGCAAGCAAACCAGATGGAGAAATTTGTGCACCAAAAGAATAACTTGCTGTATGAGCCACTGCACACTAATAGGCTGCCTCAGTGAGATAGTGATATCACCGGTGGGATTATGGAGTTTTGTTCCTGTCAGAGCCATTGTCTCTATCAGTGGTCAACTGTAACACAGACAAATGGGTAACATCCGTCTCCCACAGTGCAGCATTTTTGGAAATCGCAGCCAGGAAGGCGAAGAAAACATATCTATTTTTTTTTGTCCCAGTAAACATTTTTCTTGTTTCTCTAAACTCATCTGCAACCCATTGTTAAATAGTGACTTTTACAGGAAAGGATTGTGGTGCTGATGTGTCTCCCCTGTACACAATCTAACTGCAGGCGAGGAGCTACAGTGCATTTCTCCTGCGATGAGGGCTATGAACTGCAGGGCTCAAAGAGCATCAGTTGTCTCAGAGTAACAGACAGCTACGTAGGCTGGAGTGATGATCGGCCCATCTGCAGAGGTAAGGATTGACCAGCTATGCACATGTGTGATATGACATGTATAATATGTAATATTCACATATTCAGGTGCTAAACTCACATTTGCTTGTGAGTCTACTGTGATTTCGTATAGGTGCTCAGTCCAGTTTTTCTTTTCTCCATATTTTCATTCAGTATTTCACCATTGTGTTGTGACTGACCTGACTTTGACCTTTGGCCTTTTCTTTTGCTTCCTGTTGTTAAGCCATGCTGGCACAGTGCTGCCCATCAATCATGTCTTCATCACTTGTGACCATTTTTCTGACAGGCAAGAAAAGCGATCAGGCTCCCTTTAAAGTTGTACTGATGCTGATGTGATCATCAGTTTTCAATTTTAGTAGAAAGCCTCACTAAACTAAATAAATCAAGGTAAATTAGAATTTTAGCTTTATTGGCATGATGTTTGGTTTAGATGATGAACATCCATTTATTAGAACAGCACATATACACTGTTTTTAAGTGAGTGAATAAGTAGTCAAACAGCATGACGGTCTCAAAAATACAGTGTCAGATAGCTTCATACGTAACAAACCTGAGGAACCATTCTCGTCCGCTTCTTCAGAATCGGTTTAAAGTTCAAACGTGTATGGCAAAATTTCTACAATATTACAACAAGAGTCATAGGTAATGTTCTTGCACTAGCGCAATCACAAATGTGTGGGTGGAGAACGGGGCAGGGATTTCATAGATCCATATATCCGTACATTCTAGAGTAAGCAACGGTATAGTTACATCTAAGCCATTATAATGCACAAAGGGATTATTTTCATGCAAAGAAAAAAACTTCTGAATATGTAACTTGACACACAAAGATAAGTTTTTAGTGGTTTAATCAATGGCCAGGGAAGGACTTTAGTATGTTCTGTTATCTCGTTGGTAGTGTTCCTTTAGAGCTTTAAACCATAAAAATTAAAACAATCCTATTCTAAATACCCCAGTATTTAATATTTAAAAAAGTTTAGCATACCTTACTTTAGTATTTTAGTTTAGTGGGCTGACTACTGACAACTACATAAAGTAAACTGTATTAAAGCGATGCTTCTTGGCTGGGACACTATTGGGTTTCAATTCATCAGAGTTCTGAATGTCAGTATCATTCTGAAAGCAAACTATGAAGAGAAGTATCTTTCTTTGATCAATGCAAGGCCATTCTAATCCTTCAGTTTTGACAGTTGCACATTTTTTGTTCCTCAGGCTCTGTGCTTCAGCACATTCTATTTGAAATAAAGTGGGGTAATATGGGTACTACATTGTCTTTGCTGAAAGACATACAAAGCAGCTGGCTACATTCTACGAAAGCAAGTGTGTACAAGACAACTAAAGAATGGAAAAATGGCCTGGTAGACGGAGGAACACATGTATTGTGGATGAGCAGAAAAAAAAATTGCATTCATGGTGAAGAAAAGCCCTGCAGCAAATCTAGAATGCTTTCTGTGATGTTGGCGTACGCATTTCCTTGTCAACAATCAAGAGAAGGCTTGACGTGACCATAACTCAGAGGAGGATGCGAACCCAGAAAGGCTAGGCTGCAACAACAGCTCTATGGGCTGATGGAACAAAAATCAATCTCACCCAACGTATACCACCTTTTCTGTCAAACAAGATGGGAGTTTTGCTAGGAGTTGGGCATTGGGAACGGAGCTGGCACATTGATGCTTATCAATGATTTCACTGCTGACAGAATCAACAGGACAAATGCAGAGGTTTACAGGAGCATTGTGTGTGCTCAGATTCTAAAACATCAAGCTCTGAGAAGCATTGTAATGAGTAGGAGGTTTAATTGTGCTTTGTCTCATCCAAGCTATTGTTAGTTACCTGGATATAAGAGAATAACTGTGGTGTTTTGTGACATCAAACAGTGTTGAAGGCAATGCTGACACTTTTGTCTCTTCTTCAAACCAAAAAGTAAAGATGAAAAAGTGATTGAGCCTTTTTTGAGTGCAGGCCAGAGTTTTCTGTTTTGTGTAAACAGACATTTGGATTGATGTAACATCTACGAATTTTTCCTTTAAGATATATCAGAATCCATCATCCTCATTTAACCTTTGGCCCTGTGCCTTTTGCCTTCACTGTGTTTAAATAAAGATTAAACATTTTCTAGGAATAGTTGAAAATCTGTATCCTACATTAGCATTAGTCATCATTAAACCGCACAGCCATCATTAGCACAGGTAAAAATTGCAAATTCATTCTCTTGATTTAAAATTCATGGTTCCCTTTTCATTCATATCTTTTTTTTGTCTCTTCGCACCAATTCTTCTTTTCCATGGACTGGATTACAGGTTCGCCCGCCGTGCTTTTATGTCTGTCACCAAATACATATGTGGGGCCATTTCAGTTCCCCGGGATTAGAAAAAAAAAAAAAAAAGAAGGGATACAACAGGTTCAGTGGGCTTCCTTTTTGCTGTGTTGTTTTCATTGAGGTCACCCTCACTGTCAGCACAACTCATTCTAATTTCTTTATTCTCCCCTTAACTTCACCAAAGTTCTTTTTAAAAATTTAATAAGGGTGATTTGGAAGGTAAGGGGTGGAGTATGTAGCCACTGAGCGGGGCTTTAACACCCAAAGGACCACTCCTAGACCTAATTCATTAAAATTAGGGTAGCTGGTTCAGGCCTTTTCAAATACTTTCCATTCACATATGTACACACATACACACTCTATGTCCTTAAAGTAATCATTAGAAATTCTGCTTTAATTTGAAAGGGTGTTTAACAGTTCTGCCATGCAGACACCCTCGGGCCTCGATAAGAAAAGTCACCTTGTCCTTTTAAGCTTGAAATTCTACCTGCTCACCTACTCTTTTCAGTGAAAATGTCTAAGTGTGCTACTTGATTTGTAATTAGCTGTTTGTATTTTCCCATGACAGTGTTTTCTCTATACATGAAGTACTCGCCCAGGTGTATTGTGACCCATTTGAACAAAAGCAGAGAACAGTTTGAAATCATCTAGTTTGTTTTCTTGTTATAATAAATTACAGAGCCTGACAATATTTACAATAAGATCCTCTCTCCAGTAAATTTCAGACCTGCGGTAAAAACTGTGATTTATGGGTTTTATTGAATCTTTCATCAGTCTGTTTTTCATGCTGCCAAACTAAATCAGCAAGTCAAGTATTTAGAGGGAGCACTGCAGTTTGTTGAGATGGCTCTTTGGTTTATAATTGGATGTTTTAAAAAAAAAAAAAAAAGCCAAGTTATCATTACCAGCCACTTGCCAAACAGCTTCATCTTCTGAAAGCGCTGTTTGCTTATTGTCTATGCAAGAAATTAGCAGCGTATTATCAGAGCAGTAGCAGCCGCTTCAGTGCTTCATCTGTGTCTACACAGGATGCATTCAGGCACAGTATCAAAAATAGGTCACCCAAATTTTAACTGTGCTCAGATCCCAACATCTAATCACTGTAGTTCTGCACGCATAACAGGAAATATGCTATAATTGTAAAAATACACTCATGCTATACTGTACACATGCATGCCAAGCCATTACATGGCCTGTGTAGGTAGCTGTATTGATTAAAATAGAAGCCTATCAGCTCTGTCTTACATCATGAGATGAACTAAAAACTAGGGCTGAAACATCTCATGTGCAAATGCTCCACTACAGTACAGTCAGGAACACTTGGGGAACGATAAGTTAAAGAATGGATTTTTAATTGTAGGACTGCAACTAATGACTATTTTGATATTAAAGTAATATATTGATTTATTGAAATGAATACATTGCTAAATAAATTGATATAAAATTGCTAACTAAATTAGGCATCGTGAACCAGAGGCTGTGATAAGGGTATTTACTCAGTGGAGCTGTGAATGTCGGATGTTGCTGGTGAGCTTTCCTTTCCTGCAGTTTTAAAGACTTCCTTCTCTATGCTTAGGCCCAGTGGGGGAGGGCTTAGACCCAGCAGGCTTGTGATACACTAGTGAGAGCCATGGTTATATTTTTGGTTTTTGGTTTCCTCACATTTCTCCTGTGCTGAGATCAGCAATGAACTTGGTCCATATGGCCCCAGACTGTGAAAAAGTGGCCCATACTTTAATATAATCACATAAGACAGTGACTCCCAAAGACACAATTCATTCCAGCAATGTCTACATGTCAGAGCTTTCTGTGTCTGCATGAAAAACAGACATGATGATGTCACCAACTAATCGACAATTAAATTTGTTGGCAGCAAATTTCATCATTGTTTTTCCTTGGCAGTGTTGATTATGTGTTGCACCCCAATTCCTTGTTAGTAAAGATGGATTTGAGAGTTTTCACAGGTCCTTTTTGAACAAAAGACAGCAAACACAAGTAAAATAGGAAATGTGTACATTGCATAATGGAATATGACACAAGTAGGAATAATAAGAAACCTTAAAGGGTGGAGGCTGCGGTGAGGTACAATGAGCAGTGAAACGGCAGCATGACTTGCGAATTTCCGAGGCAATCCAGGAGATAATTTGATGCATACTACATATTTTGTGATTTAGAAATGATAAAATATGTATTTGAACTGTTATTGACTGATCATTTGACTCTTTCTGTGCATTGCCTTGAAGCCCCAATGTGCGGAGGCCAGCTGAGAGGACCCAGTGGTGTCATCACATCTCCAAACTACCCAGTTCAGTATGACAACAATGCAAACTGCACTTGGGTCATCACAGCGACAGACACATCTAAGGTAAAAGTCATTACACTGAAGCAATGGTGCAGAGTGTTAATTTAACTTTGTCATTGTAATCACCAGTTTGCAGTGGTATGTTAAGTGGTATCTTTAGCTGGCAGCAAACTGAAAAGCAGCTGACTGATGTGTTTGCACCTGTTAGGGAGGAACTCCAGAGGAAGCACTTCTCTGACACGCATGACTCATTTTATGCTTTTGATAATTGCTACAGGACACTTTGGGGGCTGTTCAACACACCATGTGACAGAAGCTTTCTCATTGAAAAATGTGAGAGATAAGGAAAATGAAAAGGGGGGAAAGAACACTGGAAAGGAGCCAACTAAAGACAAAGCGAGTTGTTAGAGACACCAGCGGTGAGGGAGAGAAGAAGAGAGTAAAATGGACAGGAGAGTAATGGAGAGGTTTTGAGAGCATGCTTGGACGATATCATGAAAGTGTCATAGCCATTCTGCTCAGACCATTGACTTTGGAGTTGTGTTCAAGGCCACCCAGCTGCTTCCGTGCCAAATATCCTTCTGTGAACTCAAACAAAATGATTTTACAAATCTGTTCCCCTATTGCACTATGCCGAGTGAAGGAGAGGCTATGTGATGTGTGCGACAAGGCAGGAAGGGTCGCCAGAAACAATGCGCCCCCACCTAACCCCACCTTTTGCTTGCATGTGTACAAACACAAACGCACACAGACACCCTTGGGTATACCCAGCGGGCAGCCTGCTGAAACAGACACCGGCACTTTAGGCTGTCTCTCGCTCTATGCCTGGTTCAGATGAAGATGGAGCGAGGCTGTTCTTTCTGTTTAGAGATGTAATGGGCTTCTATTCCTGCCCGTCCGCATAGGCCCAGCCAGAGGAGATGTTAGGTCAGGCAGGAGACTGAGGCAGAACTGCGAAGGGAGGTGGGTGGGAGATGACAAAGCTCTTCTAGACCTAAATCCAACCTCATGACATTATGACTAATGGGTTTTTGTCAAGTGTTGCTGCTTCATAATGTCCCGAAGATACTGAATGCAGCTGTTTTTAGTTGACAATCTTTCAAGTGTTTATCCATCAGCGTCAGGGAAACCGGGGTCTTTCTTCCGAGACAACAAAATGTCAGACATGCCACCAGAGATCGCAAACAATATAAAGTATAAGCACTTAGTGACTTAAAGCAAAAGTTTAAGTCACTTATTTTTCCATCACACAATACCACCAGGGAGGTGCCTGATTGGCCCTAGATTTATTCTGCTGCATGACAATGACCCCAAACCTACAGACAAATATTATACATTATAGTTAATCAGAACTACCTCCTGGCCCCTATGGAGTATTGATCTTAACATCATCAAGTCTTACAAGAGAAAAGAAGCCACTGAGACGTTTGGAACAACCTAGCTGTCAATTACTTTGAAAAACTGTGCGTGAACAATGTTTAAAGTTTATCTGGATGTCAAAGGGTACACACCAAATGTTGATTTGAATAATAAGTTTGAAGTTAGTTGAATAATAATAATAAAAAAACTATTCATGGAAGTATCTTTATTTTCACATTAGTTTCTGAAGCCTATTAACCATGCTATTTGTGTAAGGTTTATAGTGGAAAGAACACCCAAAAGGATACTAGCCACTATCACTGAGGTGTATAGAAAATTAAATTGAAGATTCATACCCTGGCTTCTTTCTTTGCTTAAGTCATAGCAACCATTGTAAAACACAACGGTTAAAACCCTGCGTCAGATGTGCTGCATATCGTATACCCTAAATTGCAGCTTTTGCGATTTCAATTTGAAATTATTTTTCAGCCCTACTTAAAAGTGTTTTACAGCAGACATAGCAGAGGTTACAATACAGGCAATGGAACAGCTGAATTGTTGGACCCAGCTCACAAACTACACAGTGTTCAGTTTAACCATGCTGTTTTCAGTGACAGTATTTACACATAGCTAATATGTCATACAAGGCTATTGGGTGTTTCGTACAGGCATTACTGACATGATTAAAACAAATAACAAATCTGAGAAAAAACAAGAAACTAAATCAAATGAAACTTAAATTAAATTGGCACTGTCCTTGGTTAAACTTGGTACAACTCAAAGCTGGTTGGATGATTGGATATTGGTGGCCACATTCTTACTTTTATGCTACTGTAGCAGCATTGCCTCTCACCAACTGGAAGTGGAGAGAGAAATTATATAAAAAATGAACAAAATAGTCCAAATAGCCGAAAATGGCTTAAAAAAAGTCATGAGCTCTCAGGTTTTATGATTAGCTACAGCAATAATAGACAGTCAGATTTAAACACATTGCTTCAAGTGTTCAGTGAGGAGCATTTCTCTCAACACCCCCTCAGTATGGCTGCTGAGCATTTTCCTTTTTTTTCTTTCTCTCTGCCTACTTTGTACCTCACCTGTTGGCTGGCAGATGGGAGATGAGTTTGTGGTATGAAACTCTATTTATCGAGCGATCTGACCTATTTTGCCAACACACCATCAATCTTTTCTCTCCACCTTGGCAATTTTCATTAGGCACGAGGTTTAACATAGGACAGAATGCAATTTGCATTTATATAAGCTTTTTCATTAGGCCTTGCTCTCTCAGCCCTCTGAAAACATTAAGAATATGGCGGAAATCAGTGGCAGCCAATTTAAACTAGGAGACAAAGACAGCCCTAGTTTTGCTTTTTTATTTATTTATATTTCAGTCTCCCAAATTACTCTGTTTTTGTCTTTTTCTTTTTCTTTTTTTTATCTATTTGTGCATTATCAAAATTAAAACTTGTTTGTCTGTCTGTCTTTATTGGAGTTGACTCTTGCTTCCCTCGGCTAGAACAAAATTATTGTTTTTATTACCTTGTTCCACTTTTTCTCCCAACTGAAGAACAGATATGACATAAAATTAATTGGTTTGTTTCAGTCTTCACAATCTAAAACATAAATCTTTCAAAACTTTTGTTTCACCTTTAAGATACATGGTTCACCTTGGGAACAGCTTCAAGTCTTCTGTCACGCCTCCTGATGTGCTTTAAGCCCTTGTTCGTTTGGCTAAGTGGGCCACAAAGATGTCTGTGACCTGCTGACTTGATGAGCAAAGAGTAGTGGTCATGCAGACTATCTGGCAGACAATCAGATGTTTGATTAGTGGGAGAGAGTTTATAATCAACAGACTGAGAGTTAGATATAACACAATACACACACACAGTCATGTATACACCATATACTGTGTAGCTCTACTAAACAGTTAATATACATAAACACAATGTGAAAGATATTTGAGTATTTACTGCAAAAGAAAGAAGTTGATCATATTAAAATATGTTTTACATACAATATACATAGCTGATGCATAGTGTGAATTAAAATGTGCCCTGCAAATATTTAAATGAGCCTGACGGATGATATATTGAGGGACAGAGGGTTGCAAAGTCACAGATGGGAAGAGGTCTCTTCTCTGCACCTGGTTTCAGTAGCATTCAAGCATCTGTCGTTTATGGTTGTCTTGGTGATGTCCCCGCTGTTGTCTAGGTGATCAAGCTGACATTTGAGGATTTTGACCTGGAGCGAGGGTATGACACTCTGACGGTGGGAGATGGCGAGGTGGTGGGAGACCAGAAGACCATATTCCACGTGTGAGTGACTCCGTTGACCTCCATGTTTTTTTGCCTTTAATCTTGCCTCTGCTCTGTAACTTCTTTTGGCCAGCAGTCATTTTCAGTTTTGCTAGTCGTGTCCCCTGTATCATATTCTGTCTTTTGCATTCTCCTTTCCCTTCACCTTTCTTCTTTGTGGGACACTTGCCTTTTCTCCGCCTCCACTTCCCTGCACCCGGCAGCACCCCCTCTCTCTTCCCTTTCCCCTCCAGCCCTTTTTTTCTCGGCTGTACAGTTTCTCTTTCATTTCATCACCACCTGATGCAGTAGGGCATGAAAAATAGATGTCGCACTACATTGTCAATCATCTTTCTTTCCACTGTTAAAAACAAGATCACAGCCATGCGGTGCAGCATTGCAAACTGCATATTGATGCCCCCTAATGGAGTTTGCACTAGCAGATGCTCCATAACAATTCACAGGATGTTGTTATTAATTGTGCTGAAATTTACCACCTTAATAAAGTTTTTATAGATCAATTTTTATGCGAGGCTGCCTTGCTGGGGTGGGAGGCAGGAGGAGGTTGGAGATAAATTGGAGATAGGTTCGCTGATGTGATAAGATCGTCCTCACTTTAATATTTTTGTGTAGCTGCACATACACTCACGACACGCAAACATTTAACAGAACACAAACAGTGAAAATGACTTAATCTGGCCAATTAAGAATTGCCTCTCTCCTTATGGACTTCTTTATGGTAAGAAACTGGAGTGAGTAATTTGGTTCTTGCGCTCCTGCACACAAACAAACTAGAACAATTTAGGAGCAGAGAATATACTGCTGCTATCAGCACTATTAAACTCAGGACTATATTTTTGGTGAATCGGTAGTGCAGGCAAGCGTGTCTGAGGTGTAGGGAATTATTTTTTGTAACTTTAAGGTCAGGGCCGCTTAACCTTACGACAGCACAGTCATAAATATGATGGTTAATAGGCGATGAGTCACAATGAATCAAATTCCCTCTTTGTGTTCACTTGAAAGACATTGTACGTAGTCAGTTAGTGTGTAAATATGCCACAACTGTTTATTTCCTGCAGGGATAATGATGTCCTTGTGTGGGAAAAACACAAGTGTCATAAGCATAAATACTTTATTAAATGGGCCATGTCAGGCTTGATGTTAGATGACAGTCATCCATACCACAGACCTGTTCGATTTATAAGTAATAAGAAAGAAAGTTAACAGAAAAATACTTTCAGTATCTTGTAATTAAAACATCAAAAGGGGAATATAAGTGTATCCTAAAATCAGCGTTCTTCCTTGGTGCTTCTTCAGATAGAATACATATTTTATCTTTCCTCCCACATGTGTGTAGAAGTTCACAGAAACTCAGCAATTTACCTTTCTTTGTAAGAAAGGACAAAAAACATGAGCCCAACTTATCCAGACACCACTGCTACTCCCACTGTTCTCCATGTTCTGTCACTAAAATTAGAACCCTTAATCACTTAGTCTGCAGCTATACACTTCCTAATTAGAGTTGGGTGGAATTACTATTCAAATAGGATTAAATTACTTCTGTGGCATTGACTGATCTTGCCTTCATTTTCCACTTTCGTGTCCCCAGCTGTTGAATTAAGGGGTTAGAATTTAAAAAAATACGTTTCTCAGGATAGAATTACTTACAGCAGTTTCAAAGTACTTTTCTAT
Source organism: Chromis chromis (assembly GCA_900302755.1). Lineage (NCBI taxonomy): Eukaryota > Metazoa > Chordata > Actinopteri > Pomacentridae > Chromis > Chromis chromis. The sequence continues at coordinate 55,800 of OMNN01024019.1, forward strand.
GATGAGAAAGCCAGATTGTGTAATATATAACTTCAGATATTGTTTTCACTATTGCAGATCCATTTAATTTGTTTTGTGATGCAGTAGAAACAGTTTTCTTTTGCAAATAAACTGATGCCAAGTTCACTGCAGTATGTGCCGATGCTGCATAGAATAATTCAAACAACTGATGTGAGTTTCACATTTGACATGCTCTGCTGCTGGCATACTATATATAGATCATACACACACTATTCAAGAGAAACTTTAAAGTTTATTTTTTTGAGAAATCTGACAACTTGTCTCATTTTGTAGCCTGTCGGGTACCACTACTCCAGACCTTGTGGTGAGCACCAGTCACCAGATGTGGCTCAACTTCAAAACAGATGACACCAGTGGCTCCCTGGGTTTCAAGGTCTCCTATGAAGGTAAGGATGCGCCTCATATTTTGGTTATCAGTCAGTGGGATGCGTTGGCTTTGTAGCTGCATTCTAAAAGGAATGCTGATTGAGTTGCACAGCTTAGTTAACACTCAAGTAGCATCAAAAGAGGTAAGACTATCCATACTTTATCCATCATACCATGTGAAATTGCTTTTTGGGAGTTTTCTTTTTTCAAATTACTGTCAAGTGCCTCACTGTTGTGTAGAGACAACAAAACAGTCAATTTTTGTTTTGTTGTTGTTGTTATTTACCCTATTGCATTGGACTTACTGCTCACATCTTGTGCTCTAACCAGCTCTAACCAGCCCTGTCTCCCAAAAATTACATTCCTAACCAAACAGTGAGTGAAAACTGAAGTGAAATTTAAGTCTAAGACCCAGTCCCTTGGGTGAAAGTCCTGTTACAGACTTATGCCTCTATCCTCCCCTCGTAACTCCTTGTGCAACCTTTGAAGCTTTATCAAGCTGGAAACTTTCCCTATTACGCCACAGGCTTACCTTTCAGTGAGAAAATGTATTTCTTTCAAAATGAGAATGTAGTTTAGGCGTATAGGAATATAATTTTTGGGACAAGGCCGTAACAGTGCATGTTTTGATTCATTTGACTGTAATACTGGTAGTTCCCAACATTAATCTTCCAGAGTTAATTTTAAAAAGCACAGAGATTAGAGATATTGCATCTGCCTCATTTAAGACCTCTGTGATGAATTTATTAGCATCTTAACATAACAGGCACTGTGCTTAAGGCTGTGCGACCTCCATCTGCCACATGGCATGTTACAGCTACAAAAACAGATTACAAAGACTTTAAATGCAAAACAGGCCTAAGTGATCTCTTGAAAAACGCCACACTGGATCACTTCGGGTAAGTAGTTTTGTACACTGTATGACATTGAGAATTGAAGGACTTGTGAATGGAACCACAAATTACTGGTTTCATTACAGTTATGTGCAAATTATGCTTTTAGATTCCTTATTTGTGTTATGTTTTTGCATTGAACACTAATGAGTCAGGACAATGAAGACACTTATTTTGGTAAATAAACTGGTGAAACGCAGTCAGTGAGGCATTGATTCATTGATAGTTGATGCATTTATCCTGCTGCCAAATACTGATGTGACTCTGTGTTTGTAATTATATGTCTCTGCGTTTAAGTGTGAGAGCTTTAACAAATCAAGTAATGTGTATGTGTTTGTATGCGTGTGTGAAGATGAGATACAACTAGGAGTGGCAGTGTGCGTTTCTGTGTGTGTTCTGTTTCCCGGTGTGTATGCATGTGACTGTGTGTGGGGTGTTTGCCAGGGTTCCTCTTCTAGTTAAGTCTGCTGTTTGCCTCTCAGAAGCACAGCAAGTCTTCTCCCTAGCCCACAGATGCTTATTTTTCATCAGCAAAAATAACAGAGAAAGTGGAGCAGCAGGCTGAACCAAAGTGTAATTAAAACAATGAGTTCTACTTAATGAAGGGGAAGAAACGCTTTGAACCACTTCACCTCCCAGATTGGAGCACCCAAAATCTAATTTGCATTCTCAATTACTTGTATTTTAAGCCTGATCATCAAGTGTAATTGCAAACACAGTCATACCAGTACACACACTCCCACCTTACCCATACATCTGACTGTCGGTTGCACACGCTGTGCAGGGGCCTTAGTCTTGCATACTTGCAAAACTAAATCAGTATTAATGCAAATGAGCAGGTCTAAACCCAACCACTGCAGTACTGTATACTGACACTGAGGGTGTTTGACTTGAAACATTTTGATTTGTTTACATCCTGAAAATGATTCACATTAAGGGCTAACATTAAGGGCACAGCAGTTTGTCTTTTTTGTCTCGAGTGAAGGTTTTAGAGCCATTTCAGAGTGCAGAGCTTAAAGAATTGATGATTGAAAATTGAATATTTTGTGTCACATATAACCATCTGTAAACAAAACTGAGCTTGAGCAGCTACCTATTGATAGGATGTGATGATACTTTTGATTTTTGCTTTAGTGCACAGTGACTATAAGGTTATGTACTTTCAAATCAGGTCCACATGTTGTATATACGTAAAGTATTTTTGATTTAGCAGTGGAACAGTGGGTTTGTAAAGCCCTTTGAGACATTGTATGTAATACTGTGTTATACCAATAAACTTGACTAATAAAGCCCTTTTGTCATCCTGGGCCTTAGTAGA
>OMNN01024019.1:58417-79287 GCA_900302755.1 Chromis chromis
GCCTTAGTAGATTGCAGTGCAGTTGTTTACAATAATTTGAGTCCATTACAGTGCTTGGATTATTTTGGAGTGTCAAACAGAGAAGGACAATAAATATACCCTGACATCTATTCCCCTAATCATCGGGATCCACTTCTGTTTTATTCACTTCTGCCTCTGTGCATGTTGTGTATAAGAAATTGCCTTATTCACAACATACACACAAATCCACAAACACATGTATAACAAGGGACACAATCAATGAAACATGTGTACACACTCATGTACATGCACACTTCAAAGGGCTCTTATTTATTACCTTCATTTTCCCTGAAGTTCTTATTGTGGGGACCCATGAGGCAGAGAAGTCTTATCTGAGCAGCACTGTAGCGCTTGATCGTGTGTGTGATTTTATGCATTTGCATTAGTATGTGCATATTCTTGTTTCTGTCTTATAGCTGGATTGTCCTTTCAGATCTGGTTTCTTTTGGATGTTACTCATTTTCTTGGTTCATTTTCCCCTTGATTCTCTCTCGTCTCTCCTCAAAACTCGCTTTCAGCATCCCCCCTTTTAAAGGTGACTTCCACGTAAGATCAATGAGTTGTCTTGTGAATGAGGCTGCCTCAGGACAGCCATACATCCAAACAGCAGTGAGCTCTAAATATGTGTTCTAAATGATGATCATCATTAGGGCTGAGTATGGATTTATACCCAGCATCACCCCTGGTGCGATTTAAAATCGTATTAGGCCCTGCCATCATTTCCTGGATGGATGAGCTTATTCGCTCTCTGTGTTCCCCCGTCCAGATGCCTCAATAGGATGCCTCAGCATTCCCATCTGCAATCTTCACCCTCCGAAAAGTAGAGAGAAGAGTGAGTGAATGGAAGAGAGATGCATAAATCTTGCGATAATGAAATTGGCATGTGTGGTTTTAAGGAAGAAGGGTGGTCATGGAGGTGTGTTGGCGTGTGAGTTGGAAACTGCTCGCGTCAGCTTCCAACACAAGTGAGGACATTTGTCAAACTGTGAGAGGAGGGGTATATTTGCAGTAGGACAGAGGGGGAGAGAGAAACAAATGAGAGGTTGGCAAGTTTAGTGAGAAACATTTTGGGAGGATAACGAGTGAAGAATATGTAGTGGCAACAAAATAATGGCAAAATTAAATGTGTGATGATTATGGAAAATTATGCCGATTTCAATGTTATGACATGTAAAAGATCATTTTCAAGCCAAGATGAACTTTTCACTAAATCATTTTTATAATATCAGTTCTATTATATCCATTCCCTCTTAGCTAAACGACTAGATGCAGAGAATTTCTTTGACAAACCCTGGAGATAATCAAGTAATGGCCAGACCAGGACTCCAGAACAGTGTGGACTTAATAAAGATGTTACAGATCAGTCCAAGTGCACACTAGTAGCTGACTCACTACTCAATAGGGGTGCAGTCGTTCAGATTGTATCTGTTGAATAAAAACAAAGGTCAGTGGCTTTCTATCTTCTCTGCAACTATGCATCAAGATATAGGGCATTATTCCTTGTTGAGGCAGAGGTTCATTTTCAGTGCCAGTTATTTGTTTGTCTGTCTGTAAGCAGGATTACACAAAACTACAAGGTGCGGATGAATATCACTTTCTCAAAAAAATGGGCACTGGCCTTGGTGGAGGGCCATTGTCTCCAAGTGCCCTTCTTGTTACTTCATAAGCAGCAGCAGTAAAATTGTATTTCTCACTATGATGGTATCAAACAGTGGAATTAATTTGCAATCCACATGCGTGCTGAACTCTGGGTGGAGATGTTTACTCATCACGGATCAACTGTGGGCTGTTAGACCCATAGTTCTACTCATAGCATCCGACATTCACATTGGGTACAAACCTCAACCCCAAATGATACAGTGACTCAGACTAAATGTCCTCGCATTCCTTGGTTGAGCCAACACATTTTCAATTAATTGAATTGTCTGCACATTATGTTTGGAACACAATATGGTAAATGAGAACAATAAAGTAGCTTTGAGAATAATAAAAAGTGCAGGACTGAGCTGTGGGAACAAGCAGAAAAACAAGATGAATTTCAAACAAGCACTGAATCTATTTCTTCAGCAATCTTAATTATCTTATCATTTTTAATAAGCTAACAAGATCCAGGAGGTAAATAATTGTTTTCACTTTGATAGTGGCTAACAGTGTTCATGTGGTACAAGTCTTTTTGCCAAGCAAGGTTAAACAAATTCTGGACTTGTCACTGTACTGAAGACTTTAAGTGTGTATTGATCTACTAGGCAGTAAAAAAGTATGTTTCCCCTAATAACACGTTTGCATTATTCTAGCTGAAGATAATGCGGACTGTATCTTATTCTTCTCACAATGTGCCCTTCAATGTTTCCCAGAGGTTCAGAATTTATCTTTCTATGGAAGTGGGCAAGGATTCAGCTGTTTACATGGTTCAGTTGAGAGTTGGCTTCAAATCTGCATTGCATTAAATGATTAGGGACTTATTTTTTCCTGTTTATATTAATGAAATAGAATGCACCATTCTTGTAGGCTCCTTCAGTCAGCAGAATTTTAAAAAAAAAGGTATATTTAAAAATAAGCAGGGTTTGGGAGATGTGTTTGAGAGGGCTTTTCTGTACTATTCAGTAACTTTATGTTAACCAGCTCTACTTATTTATGTCTGAAACAAATGAGAGTTGTTTGGTTTAAGCTTTACATGAGTTTCTTTATCTTCATATCGCTTATTTATATGTAGCTGTAGTGTGTATAACCTCAAATCATGAATCTCTGCTTGACATAATAATTTGTTATCATAAATCTTTTGCTTACTGTATATTCTGTCAAATGTGTTTTTTTTGTTTGTTTCAATTGTACTTTTTCCCCACACAGAAATTGACCAAGGCAGCTGTGGAGATCCTGGAATCCCAGCTTATGGCAAACGGGAGGGGACAGGTTTTCGTCATGGAGACAGACTGTACTTTGAGTGTTTGCCTGCCTTTGAGCTGGTGGGGAAGAAGAACATCACCTGTCAGAAGAACAACCAGTGGTCGGCTAAGAAACCCAGCTGTGTCTGTAAGCTCTCAGAAGGCTTATGCTGTTTAGATTTGATGTGCTCCATGTGTACACGTGCATGAGTATGACAGAAGTCACATGGGTGTATAAATATGTATGTTTGTGCTCATACGTGCGGGTGGAAGGGGGCTGCATAATAAATGGTCAGATTATCCTTACAGTTTGCCTTGCAAAGACTGTGGATTTTATAACAATAGGAGGGATTATTAGCTAATTAACGCCATGAAAGACAAATAGAGAAAGCAAGAGAGTTAGAGGGTGAGGGGGGAAGGGAAAGAGAGCTGACCATGCAGATAATGCCCGCTGTTCTATTATTGATAAGACAATAGGGTGGACAAAAAGCTGCAGTATCTAGATAAACATCACTGGGCTGAATAACAGAGTGCTTGCTGGCACAAAAGTCATTTTGGCTACATAATACAGGGAAACAATGTTTAGTTGGTTACCATTTAACAAACTGTTTTAGTCATGTAGGGATAATGCAGTACGCTTGTCTTTGGTACCGAAGCCAACAATGTAAATACGATGACCTGCTTTTCTAAATGTACAGTTTTCCAATGCCCAATTCTCTGTTAGCTGGTCTCATAGATAATGCATGTATTTATATCCCTTATGCATCCAAGTAAATGCAGTGTCTGTGCCTTTTTCCAAATTAGGTATCTTGAGAACCACTGATGTGTTTCAGAATTGGGAGAAAATCACCCATGATAGTCCAGGAGTAGTCACTTTGTCCCATCAGATGGATATGTCTCATGAAGGAAAGCACTGGCAGTACCATGTTCAAAGGGCTTCTTTTCCATGCATATGTCTAATTAGCGTTCCCAGACCACAATGAAAACAGTAGAAACTGTGGGATACATCTGGATACACGGAATAGTGCTGTTGCCCTATTAGGACATCCACTGGAGCTATAGGGGCCAAGTGAGAATCTTCACAGTAGTTAGTGAGGGGCAGGATTTTCTTTATATGTATATATATTTTTTTTTTTTTTTTTTTTTTTCTTCTCTCCGTTGCAACCATTTCTTGTCCCTAGATATTGATTGGACACAATGATTTCTCTTGTTATATGTTTTGGATTTTTTATACTTCTTTTATTCATTCTTTATGGCTTGCTTTAATGAGATATGTTGTTTTTAGTTGGATCCTCCTGTCACTTAAGGTGACGTGTATAACTAGTGCCTATCTCGGTAAATCACACCTTTCTTATTCGGCCTAATCTAGAATATCTCGACTGGCAAGCTGAGAAATTGATGGGTCTCTTTTTTCTTTTCATTTTCTCCAAGCCCCTTGTGTGCCTTAGGTTGCTGTCATTGTTTATGTGCTTATGCTACAAGACAACAAATTGATGGTTATAGTGGTGTCTTTTGAAATACGATTTCCTCTCTGATCTGTTAGATGTCGACAGTACGTGGTTCTTGAGGTGGATTTCTACAGATTCAATAAAATGAATCAAATCATATTGTCTTGTAGTCAGCAAAAGTAAATGGAATTTTCCCCATGTTTTCAGCCTCCTAAACAATACTCATTTTTATGTTACTTTGTTGTACCTTCTTCTTCTCTCTCACCCCCTTTGTCTGTTTCTCTTTATCACTCCTATAGTTTCCTGTTTCTTCAACTTTACCACTCCATCCGGGGTGCTACTATCTCCCAACTACCCTCAGGAGTATGGAAACAACATGCACTGTGTGTGGCTCATCATCACCAATCCTGAGAGCAGAATCAATCTGGCCTTCAACGACCTGAGCATGGAGAAACAGTTTGACTTCCTTTCCATCAAGGATGGGGGAAAGGTTGTGTATAATTATAAGACATTGTTCTCAGTTATAACCTGTCTATCAGTCATTTTTTCCTGTCAATAGGAAAATTAGCCTATATAATTAAGTGTAGAAGCTAAACAACCTTTCTGCCACCATCATTGGACTTGCTAGGCATTTTATCTACTTCACTGTAAGAGCTGTTGACTCTGGTCTTTTTCTCCTTTTTTAGGTCCTACCTTTGGTCTCATAACAACATCTCTATCTGTCTTTGTCAGGCTGAATCTCCTATCCTGGGTACCTTCTCTGGTGATGTCCTGCCTCCTCCCATAACAACAAGTGCTCATGTGGCCCGATTGGAGTTCCTGACTGACCACACCTACACAGACAGAGGATTTAACATCACATTTACAAGTACGTATGAATGTTACTTCACAGGAGATAAAGAGAAGTCTTTACAGCTTATCACAGAAGCACGCGCATGTGTACGGAAAGTGTGTGTGTTTGTGTCTGTGCATACGATTGGCCTCATGAATCATCTGCCATATCTTTGTGCCTGTCTCCCACAGACTGCATAAATTGTTCCACACATCAGTAACACATTGCTTACACACTCACATGGAAAAAAATGACAAAACCCCTGTCTTTATTGTCTAAATAGAGACTTGACATCTAAATAAAACCCAAACAAAGATGTAGCATCCTTACCTGACAGATACATTGCGGCAGTGCTCATTATATTCTATTCTGGGTAGCTGCTGACTTCTAAGGAAATTCCACATGGGTTTTATACTCTGATGCAGTACACATTGGCTGCATAGTGTTAAACCCATTTCATGGATATACAGTACCGTGAGGGTTTGGTAGCAGGATTATTGCATTCATTGCATATGCCCTATTGTGTAATGAGCCTGGTTTTTGCATTCTTCCACATCCCAAAATAAGCATCTCTGCACTGAGTGTCTCACCCTTAGGTGCTGTTGGGAGACTCACTTTAATGCAGACAATAAAATGTTATTTTTGCAATTCATAATATTATATAGGAATATTTAATAGGAAGGCTTGCATTCATTTACTTTGGAGAAGAAGTTAGCACAGCACCAATTATTACACTAAAAATTCTGTAACAATGGGGAAACACTTGTCAGATAAGAGGATAACTTCTTAGAAATAACATTAAAATGCAAAATTTTACTTTTTTTCTGTCTAGAACTCGATGAATACAATCTGCCAAAACAAAGTTACTCTCTCTAAAAGCCATCTGAGGCTGAAGAACTAAAGATTTTACCTAACTAATCCTGGGATCTTACTGCAAAATTGTTGCAGTTTCAGATTTTCCATGAGCTGCTGTTCCAACATATTCATAAAGATTATTTTGCATTTATGTCTCATGTTCAAAGATGCCCATCCCTATTAGTAGTAGGGATAATTGTGGTAGTGATGTTAGTATTATTGTTATTGTAACTGTAGTAGTTGTGCCTAATTCTACACTAGACTATTTAGACAAAATCCCTAACGCAGTGATACTATTTCTCTATTTTTTGTTTGTATGCTCATTATATCCAGTATGTTATGATAGCTGGTTACAATATGCACTAAAGACTACTCCTATATGCTGCTCCAAAAGCTTTACTTCTCCTGTAGCTGAAATAACAAACTACCCAGAATGCTTTTGGGCCCTGACTCAGGCTCATTTGTAGACATGTCATCAACCAAGCCCAGGTGCCTTTGTTAAGCCACAATGTGGGCAACACATGGTGGTTAATGCATTAATTAGCAATTTAGATGAATAAATAAATAACCAATGCAGCGTGGTGAATGAATGTCAAGAGCAGTTAATTGAAGATGACGGTTAGTTCCTGAGAACAGTGTCATCTAACTACAGGACAGTTTTTAGGAGGTTGCGGGGCTGAGCGCACAACTTCCATCATTCATGTTAATTAAGGACATGCCAAACTGTATTGAAGCGATTTCTGGCACGTTAATAAATAAGATATTTGTGATGGATGATGTGTAGCTGGCACCCTGTTTGGGTCCAATGGATACAGAAGAGGGATTCATCACCACCTACATGTGTCACCTACCTGCTTGTGTGTACAAGAGTGAGAGCGAGAGAGTCAGTGAGAGAGATAGTGGCGCAGGTGATGTATTTGTTTACATGCCTTGTTCCAGGGTTATGACTCTCCGTGGTCTTTCTAACTGGTTCCTACTTGAAATTTCATTGAGGGGCCTGATTGATAAAGTTCCGAGGATGTATGAAAACAATTTTCCGTGTTTGTTTACTTCACGAATCATTTTAGCAATGTCATCTGGCACTGATGATCTGCATACGGTGTGGCTACCCACCCTCTAGAATTACTGCAGCAGAGTGAATCAATGTGACTAAGTGAAACAAATTTCTTCTCCTTGCATGCTGGCATTGCTAAATGCTGACAGTAGAGAGAAAAAAAAGTTTTGTTTTTGAAACTTGGATAATTATTTTAGAATCTCCATGGAAATTAGCATCCTTGTACACAAAAAAATTGAATATGTGACTGCGAATAATAATAAAACAGAATTAAAGGCTTCTGTTCTTGTTTTAGTGTTTCCTAATTTATTTAAAAACATTTTATAATGAAAATAATGTTGTTTTAGGAATTATGAAAGAAATCTTCTTAAAGACAATAGAAAGCTGTTGTTTTTTGTTTTTAACTGACTAGTGAGTTGAATTCAGCTTTGATTTAATTTTGAATTCTACCACCTCACGCCTTTATCTTGTCCTCCACACTTACCTCATCTTCTCTCTGCATTTCCAAAAGCATTTCGCCACAATGAGTGCCCAGACCCTGGTGTGCCGGTTAATGGGAAGCGCTTCGGTGAGAGCCTTCAACTCGGCAGTTCCATCTCATTCCTGTGCGAGGAGGGCTTTGTTAAGACCCATGGCTCCCAGACCATCTCTTGCATCCTCAAGGATGGCAATGTGGTGTGGGACAATGCTGTACCTCGCTGTGAAGGTGGGTAAGGGAGGGGTTACCATTTGTGACAGCCAATGCAACAGGAGTCTGATGATAATAGGAGAACATAAAAGAAAATTTATGTTTAGAAATTTATATAGAGAAACTACAAGGTTGCCCTGCGGTGACTAGACGTGGGGGAGACGAATGAAAACCTCCCTTATAGACAACAACATACAGCTGCAGGGACAGCATAAGGGGTTTCTTTAATAACCTGGTAACCATATTAGGGAAAGAGCTAATACATGAAATGTGACTGGTAAGGGAAATGTGAGCCTCAGGGCATAGACCCCCAACCACTATATATTTTTTGTGCCTGTGTAAGATCAGATAAATCCGTGATCTATCTTTTGATATGGAAACAAATTGCTTCCCTGCCTCTGATTCTTGTATGTTTCAGAAGGATAGAACCTAAAAGTCAGTTTTTATCTATCAGATAATCAGAATGACACAGCATTTTTGCTTCAGGTGGCTTGAGGCAAAGCCATAGTGCTGGTCACACTTATCCTTACATTCAGTGACACAGATTTTAATATTAACTGTAAACAACAACAGGTTGAGTTGAATTTTTTCCCTATTTTTTCTCTCTTACCCAGCAGTTGTATATAATGTTATGTTTATGCTGAAGTCATCATATACTGTGTAGCTCAGAAAAATTCAGATACCACCGGACTAAATATGCAGAGAATTTAAGCACATATTTTTTCTGCTGAAAGCACTTGATCTGGGTTCTAGAACTTCATTACTTTATAGTTTGCAGCATATATATATGGCTAAGTGTTGAGTATATTTGTTTTATTGTTCTAACCAGCTTAAAATGCAACATTACTGCATCTCAGGATTGCCAAGACATTTTTTTAACAGCCCAGATGGTGTTGATTGAAAAGTTGCTCTAGAAATTAATCTGAAAATTGATTAATAATTTACGACTAATGCAAATATAATTAATTAATGATTAGTTATTCTGTGTCAAGGGCAACTGATATCTGAATTTAGGCTGGTGAGGATCCAGAGGATTTGTTCTTTAAATAGATATGATGTAGCAGACATGCTGTGCTTAAGTACAGATTGCTGAACAATCAATTTACCCCTTTGTGACTCAGTATTCAATAAACTATTTCCAGAAAAGTCCACAGTAGCTTACAATGCTTTGATAAAGGTTGCCATTAACCAGCTAAGGTCTTTGGACACCAGCAGCGAAGCACTTTAAGTGCAGACATGGCTAGAGCTCTATGGGGCCTAATCAGGTTCGCTATCCATGATACACAAGGGGGGAACCATTATTAAAACATGTCACTCCCCCCTGTGTGCCACCGCAGCTTTGTATTCCTCTGAGACCATCTATCATACCCCTGCGTTTGTAGTGTAATGCGTTTTATAGATGTCCTTCAGTATGCTGAGTTGGCTGATTAAATCATTCCACTTCAAAGGGAGCGAGGAGCTGGCACTGTAACGAAGCCCTCCACTGTGCCTGTGTGTTCTGGTTAAGGATAGGCAGTTAAAGAGATGCACGGCAAAGTGATCTGTAACAGAGATGAGGGTACAGGAGAGAGGTCGATGTGCTCAAGTGTCTTTTGTACTAGCAATCAAAGATGTTCCGTTTTCTCTTTTTGATATGGGTTTGACAGCAGCATCTTTGTATGAGGGGTTTGATGATACATTTAAAACAACGATATGGCACAGAGGAAGAATAATATGCATACACATGGATACATAATGTATGGTCTTGTGCACACAGACACACTTACAGTGACAAGCATGTTCCTAGGAGAAATGGTTAACCTTGAAGTGAGCTGTCACCAGTTTACATTAGATAGACCCTGGCAGTAAAAGAAATGGGATGAGCCCCAGTTGATACATGGGATCATCTATGAGCATTGTCATACATCAGCTAGGAAAGACATGCATAATTCAATCTCTATCTGTTCCTTCTCTCCATTTCTTCTCTCTCTCTGGTAGCCCCATGTGGAGGGGATCTGAAGGCTCCCAGTGGGATCATCCTCTCCCCTGGCTGGCCAGAACTATATAAGGAGGCCCTTAACTGTGAATGGATCATTGAGGCTCCTCCAGGCTACCCCATCAAGATTATCTTCGACAAGTGAGTATGGCAGATAGCAACGGCTGTCGTGCCAACCTTTTTTGATTTGTTTCATTTTCTCAGAACAAGCTTGAATTTTTCTTCCGTTTACCTTCTCACAGTTTCAACATATTGTCATATCTTCATGTCTGTACTTACTCTCACTTTCTTTCATCTCTTCCTCTGAGTTTCTTTTCTGAAGGTAATGCAGTAGATCTAATGCACATTAGCATGTACCCCAACTAGGATAACACAATGTTTTATTTATTAGGTTCTTTAGGAAGGGCTTGATCCATTCATTTGATACCCACCTCCCTAATTATCCACAGATATCCTTACAGTTTGCACACACACAAAGAAAGTGCAGTAGATCTGCCAGCATGTAAATACACATTTGTATGTAAGTGGAGATGGTCTGTCAAGTGGGACCGTAGAGATGGGAAAGGAGGTAATTTGTCTTGATGTTTGAGAGAGAGAGAGACAGATAGTTGTAGGATCAAACGCTACATTAGTGTTTCACTAAGGCTCATCCTTGCAAAGCCATCTCATCCGCGTCCCTGCCACGATAGCACGCCATGCAAAATGAATACAGCATAAATGTTTGTTGCTCTTTAATTTTTATGTAACATCAATAAAATATCACAAACCGCTTCATTTAGATGACATGGTTTTGAAACTAAGCAATTTATTCATGGCTTTGAAGATGAAATGGCTCTGGCAACAAAGACAGAAGCACACATACACACACACACATGCTACGCATATATACACTCACCAAAGCCAAATGTCTCGGGATCGCACAAATCTCAAGCATCAATCTCCTTTCTTTAATTTGCATAGAATGCAGTTGTTATGTCTCTAATGGATGCCAAATGTCAATAATATATTAGTATATTTTTTGGCAATCTAGTTGGTTCTCTACATGGTTAAGGAGTAGATTTTGTTTTCCAAGTAATTTTGAATTACGCTGATTTTAACCCTGTTACCCAAAAGCTGATTAACCCACTTGGTGGCTCCAGCACAAAAATGAGCTGTTAACCACTATTGACCCCTTTTTATGATAATTTCGTTAAGCACAAATGTATTTTTGGAGTATGGCAGGTTTTCAATTTTTCATTTAATAATACAGTCCACTCAGTACAACAGGCAATAATTCCAAACTTGCCTTAAGACCCTCATCATTTCATTTAATATTCTGCTTTAGTGCTGTTTAATTTCTAACAAATGAGAAGAACACACAGTGAATATGAAACTATTACTTGACGGTCTGGGGCCCCAGGGCAGTTGCCTGCTGTCTGGTTTGTAGTCCAGCTTTGCATCTGCTATGTTGTAAACCTGACACAACACTGAATATGATGAGAATTGCCTTTGAAATTAAATGCTCAGACAAGCTAGAGACAGCTACAAGTCACACAAGGTAACTCTGTTTAAAGGACTTGTTTTTATATGTGGAATATGTTATCACGGTTATTTAAAGCTTATTCATTCCGTCATTTAGTCATGTAGACTGGAATATTGTGAGTTGATTTAACAAAAAAAAAATCCTTGTATGTTGTTTTCAGGTTTCGCACTGAGGTCAACTATGACGTCCTTGAGGTGCGCGATGGACGTTTTCCTTCTTCACCTCTAATTGGTAGTTACCAAGGCACCCAGGTTCCTCAGTTCCTCATCAGCACCTCCAACTTCCTGTTCCTCCTCTTCTCCACTGACAAAAGCCATTCTGACATTGGATTCCGTATACGCTATGAAAGTAAGGGTTTAGAGCTTGTAAACCTGATGACGCAAAAATGAAATGTACATCCTAAGAAACAGGACATTATTCATTCACCCATTCTTCACAGACTCTAACAGAAATGAATCCATGACATACAAGCAGGCGGAATCAGAGACAGCCATAACCGTTGCTCACTGTGCACTGTTTGTGAAAGCTATTCAGACTTGGCTGTAAATATAATCTCAGCAGGCTGTCAATTTCACAATGAAGCTGTACTTATTAGATCACCTATAATTAGGAAGTACATGGGTCAAGATTATACTGTCAGATACTCCTGCCTTGACACATATTGCCAAGCTACAAATTATATTTACCTTGTCACATTGTGCCCTCACACTTTCCCCATAAACCAGTCTTCACTCGTGTAATTCAGTGCTCAGTCACTTCTACCTATGTGGTTCACACTGGTAACCTTTTGTACCTTCTCTGTTGGTAAATCTCTGCAAAGCTTAAATAATTCACTATGAGTACTGCTTCACCAGAAACTATACAAGGTAGAGTGGAAAAGGGCTCTGAAACTTCCTATTTGTTCATTCCTGTTGAAAAAAGGTGAATTATTTATCAGGATTGCCTTATGAAAGCGAGCTGCCTTTTACATTTCCTGACCTCCACTTGACCTGTTCAAAACAGGGTGATGTAAACCTAATTACACTGCAAGCTGGTGGATTTTTGAGGTTTTGTGCCTCCATCTTCGATCACACGATGTTGATCCTTTATTTTTCTCTCTGTTGTCCTCTTCCTCTCCAGCCCTGCAGCTACAATCAGATCACTGCGTGGATCCTGGTATACCTGTCAATGGGCAGCGACACGGCAATGACTTCTATGTGGGCGCTTTGGTGACATTTAGCTGTGAAGCAGGGTACACACTTAGTGACACAGAGCCTTTAGAATGTGAACCCAATTTTCAGTGGAGTCGCCCCCTGCCTAGCTGTGATGGTATGTTCCATAATATTGACCTAGAAATGAATAGTCGCCTGCCAGATTTCTCCTACTCATAAATGGGATTAAAGCTAAATTCATTGTTATGTGTTGTTACAGATGAAACATGAGGAATCATTTTGAGCACTTTGCTTCATATTGCATCACATTTAAATTGCTATATATTTCTGAGTTATCATAAAATCCATATAAGATGATTCTTTCAGTGACTCTTGTTTTAGACTTTAAAAGTTTCTGCTTCATTTCATCAGAAAATTTTATATGTATGGCAATAAGCTTACCCTTTGATGTTTCCCTTATTCCTCATCTGTAAATGCTTTTATATTTAAGGACTCTATTGATTTCTGCTCACTCTGTAATGGTATTGATAATACCACTCTCTCCTTTTTATGCTATCTTGAAGGGCACCTCTTGTAAAATGCATTTCTCCGCATTGTAAATGCACAGACAAGTTTTGCAATTTTTTTTAGGAAGTTTTTTTTCTGTCTTCAAGCGCTCTCTGATTTTACCCCTCTGCTCTCCCCTCATTTCTCTCCTTTCATCCATCTTCCACTGTTTCCATGCGCCCTGTCTCGCCAGCATTGTGTGGAGGTTATATCCAGGGCAACGTCGGCACCATTTTGTCTCCTGGCTTCCCAGACTTTTATCCGCATAACCTGAATTGCACATGGATAATCGAGACCTCCCATGGCAAAGGTTAGCAGAGAAATTCCGTGTCAACACATGCAGCAGTCAAATTCAATTTCCCTTACAATGTCATTTCCCCCTACTGAGTGGCCTTTTTATATTGCCGAACAAGCTATCTTTGTAAGACTGGACTGCTGAGAGGCTGGCCTAGGGCTATAGCGCCATGGGATGACTCTCCAGTTATGTCACCTTTGGTCGATGGCTCACATCAAATTCACACAACCTTATTTGCAGATGCTCACTCTGTGTGGATGTAATGTGTTTGATAAGTAGTAGGACAGGAAGACAGGGAATTGATGTGTTATGCATTATGAACCTATTTGAACATTGTATTTCACACGAATCCAAAGACTCCAGTGAATATGAAATTTAGTCATGAAATAATTTTTTTCTTGCTTAATTACAAATTCTAACTAGCAAGAATGTGTTATTTGAATAGACACTGCATATTAATGACCACAGAGACTTATCATATGCAAAGTTAAAACAAGATATTTCAAGACTGCATCTTCGTTTTTCTCTGTTGCAGGTGTCCAATTCACCTTCCACACCTTTCATCTTGAGAGCCCACACGACCATTTGTTGGTGACAGAGAACGGCAGCTTCTCTCAGCCACTATGGAGGCTGACAGGCTCCACATTGCCTCCACCTCTCAGCGCAGGCCTGTTTGGAAACTACACAGCTCAGATCCGTTTTCTTTCTGACTTTTCTGTTTCATACGAAGGATTCAACATCACTTTCTCTGGTGAGAATAAACTTGTGCATTCACAACACTGAGAGAGAAAAACAGAAACAGTTGGTCTCAGTGCCGAGTCATACCAATCATTTAGAAGAAACTGAGACCAAGAGGTAGAATTAAAAAGTTAAGAACATTAAGCAATTAAGATTCAAGTTGAGAGTGGAAAATTATGGATCCTTTTAATAACCTGGGTCTGTTTCAAAAACTTATTGACAGCTTAAGCTGCAGTGCACATTTAAGTAGTAGAGGAGGACACTGTGGAAAAGGAGCTCAGTATGTCTTATGGAAATATTTAATTACTTGCACTTAAGACTAAATAATAAAATGGACAGTATCAAGAGAACTGATTTATTTTAAATGAATAAAGACCAAAGATGATGTTCTACCTATTGAAAGTATCATTTTCCTCCAGTGATTTTACAAACATCAACCACTAAGAACACCAAGACTTCGAAAAATAAATATCAACTAAATATAAAAAACTGTTATTGACAGTCTAAAATATTAAATATCACCTATCTCAGCAGTGACTGAATGGATGCAAGATTGAATCTTTGAAATAGTTTTATACCTTGCAAAGTCCCCTTGAAGCCTCTGCTTTTATACTTTTAATCTACAACATTTGGTCCTTTGATGCTTAGATGTGAACTTGAATTTACAAGTGATTTGTCATATTTAGGCAGGTTTACCCTCCTTTTTATCTGCTGAAGCATTTTCTTTATGTTTCAAAGCATGAATGGAGTCTTATTTGGTTCAATTTACATTTTCACACATCTACTCATCACAGGCTGTTTAACAACAACGTGACATCTTATGTGTAATAAAATAATAGTACAGTGCAGTTACACCTTTTCTTTTTATTCTTTCTCTGTTTTTTCAGAGTATGATTTGGAGCCATGCGAGGATCCAGGAATCCCACCCTACAGTACCAGAAAGGGACTGCAGTATGGAGTGGGCGATGCCCTTATTTTTTCCTGTTTCCCAGGTTACCGACTGGAGGGTCCAGCGAGGGTTGTGTGCTTAGGGGGCAGGAGGCGGGTGTGGAGCTCCCCTCTGCCAAGGTGTGTTGGTAGGTGGTCACATGCTTTATTTTGGCTTTTGTCACCTCCCCTCTAATCCTCTCTGAATTTCATGCCAGCACACTAGCCCCTTCACATAAATCCACAAATTAGGAAATGTACAAAACTGTCAGTCATGTTGGAAGATGAGGCTTTCCCCTTTCAATTCTCCTCATTATCATCCACCATCCATACACCCACATTTTGTCTCTTTATTGGATAGCTTCCCAGAAACAGCCATTTTTGACTTTGTCCAAATTATATGGTGCAGCACTTCTAATGAGGATGACATTGTAAAGCTGAAATGTGTTAATCGTTGATGTTGCTTGTTAATGCATGGTAAACATGAGGGGTCAAAGATTTGGGTCGGCATGTTGATTCTATGGTGCAGCAAACTTTAAGAGCTACATTTAAGCGTTGATACAGTATGAAAATAAATTGTGTCCTAATGACAGGCATATCACAGACCATGGCAATCATTGACCTACTTGTGTTTGTCCTTAGCATGGCTCTTTTTAATGGACCAAAAACACCATTAAAATGTAACTGCATATGGATTATGGAAGGAAACTACATGAATTACACTGAGGATACTTTTACCACTTGCGCGTTTAGTTTTGTTTCGAAACTTAGAAAGTAATTTGTAGATCATTATGATTTTACACTCGATTGGAAACAAGTATATGCATTTTAATAGATACAGTTTTAATTGGGCCACACAATTAGTTTCATTACCTACACATATACTGTAGTAACTGATTTGTTTCCAAATGTTTGTTTTGTGTGTTTAGGTATGTGTAAAGTAGGTCAGTCAATCTCCTGACAAAAACTTATTATTTGACTCCCTCTTTTGCTCATGTTTAGTTTACTTTAAGCTGCTAGTTTGTAGTTTCTTGGTCTTTTTGCCTCTAGATAAGTCCCGGTTTTTGAAGCATGACAGTGAAGACACAGCTTGATATTTTCATACTTCTGTTATATTCTGCCTCATTTTAGAAACTTCTCCATATGCCTCCAAGACAGCTCTATCTCCTCACCTTATCTTACCTCACTGCATTCACAAATTTAAAAGTTGGGGTACATTTGCGGTCATTTAAATTCTGCAAGCTATTTTTCTACAGAAAACTTTGTTCCCCAATTTTTCACTTTTTCCCTGATGTGATTCAGAAAAGGCAATTTTCAAATAGAGCTGAAATTACTGTTAATCATATTCAGATTGCAGTGTGATTATGGTGATGTGCCACTCAACATTCAGGTATAGTCAGTGACCACATTCCTCTCCCCATCACCTCTCCCATCTTCCTTTGCATGACGGCATGAATAAATACACTCTGAGTTTCAAGCATATAGCGATTGACATGTCCTCTGCTCTCTCCAACACCACCACCTTCTCCCTCTTTCCTTCTCTCTCTCTCTCTCTCTCTCTTTCTGTCTGTATCTCTGCTCCCTCTCTTTTTTCTAGCTGAATGTGGCTCATCCGTGACTGGCATGCAAGGGGTGCTGCTCTCACCCAACTACCCCGGTTACTACGGCAACAACCACGAATGCATCTACTCCATCCAGACGCAGCCTGGCAAAGGCATTCAGCTACGAGCACGGGACTTCAGACTGGAGGAGGATGACATACTCAAAGTGAGGGGGTGGTGGGAGTTGTATCCTCCCCATGTGTGTACGCAGCCTTGTTAGCATATCTGTGCACGCAACACCTGATCATCTTAATTCAGATTCTTCCTCCCACTCTCTATCTGTTCTCTCCCTTCCAGGTCTTTGATGGCAGCAGTAATAAGGCTCGTCTGCTGGGGGTGTTTACAAGCAACGAGCTGCTAGACACAACCCTGAACTCCACCTCCAGTGCCATGTGGCTTGAGTTCATCAGTAATGCGGATAACACCAGTAAAGGTTTTGAACTGCACTTCACTAGTGAGTAGCTCTCCCTCTCTTGCGTACACACCATTATTTACATTTAATTCTAACATTTCATGATAGTTTGTATATGCTATACCCAATTTCCAACTCTCTTTGTTTCCTTTGCTGCATGAAAACCACACTGATTCTTTCCTATTCAATACCCTCCTATTTCTTGTTCCGTCCACCTTTTCCTTTCACTCTCCCTTCAAGGTTTTGAGCTGGTGAAATGTGAGGATCCAGGTGTTCCCCAGTTCGGCTACAAACGAGAGGACAAGGGTCATTTTGCAGGGAGCACTGTGTCGTATAACTGTGACCCAGGCTACACCCTGAAAGGCCCTGAGGTGCTCACCTGCCTAAGAGGGGAAAGGAGGGCATGGGACAGCCCCCTCCCACTGTGTGTTGGTGAGTTACACGCTACTTAATATGGCTGTCATATTCATGCTGGTGGCAGAAGTGTTACATCATAATGTGTTTTGTCCAGTGGCAGATCCTTTTAAGTAAACCCATTAATACCTCTGTGTAAAGATACCTTTATCCAAGTTAAAATGCAGAAATACTGTGAGACCAAATGTAATTAAAGTATTACGAGTAAAAAGACATTTTATAAAAGTAAAGTGGTTAGATAATGTCAGCTACCTTATGCATGTGTTGTTAGGTTACCTCATGTCATGTAAGTTTATGTTATTCTGTGCTATTTGTGTGTTATTACCTTTTCCTTGAATTGCTACATGTTGCATCTTACAATGTTAAAAAAGGCAAATATTCCAGGTTACATAAAGTTGCATTATGTTGTGTCATAACACATCACAGTATTTATTTGTGTTATTTTTTTTTTCCCTTTTGGCACACTGCTAATCCAAACCAGCTTTATTTTTTTAGCTGATGTCTGACCTAGTTCCTCATCCTAATAACAATGTGAATATACCAGTGCACGTTTAGAAAAGCTCTGTGGTTTGTTTTAGCTCTGCTATTTTGGGGCATCCATTTGGTTGCTTTCCCAGCACCTTATTCAGTGTATTATCTCATTGAAAATGACTGTGCTCTATTTAGCTTTTCACATGCATATTGCATCATGATTGCAAATTCCCCCTTTCACATTATTTTTCACATAAGACTCACTATATCAACAGCACCTCTGTGCACAGGAAGCAGGTTTTTAAACACTTTCTGTCTGGGATTTAAAGACTTTCAAAACAGTGTCATGAAGATAATTTCTCCAAGAAAGATTAGCAGAAGATGGACCCATCTGACCATTTTATTTGCAGTATTCATCTACAATCACCTATCCCTTGTTGCAAGTCGACACAAACATAGTATGCATATTTTTTTCAAAACGATTAAACTGACATTTATGCACACACACGCTAGCCACGCTAATACACCCAGAGCAATTTTTTTGGACCTTCCCCCAGACGATATTTTGACAGTCTCTCAGAAACCAGCCAGAAACTTACTAAGAAAAACAGGCAGACAGGTGTTCTTTGACATCACCCAAGGTGATTAGAATGGTATTGCTCAGCTCCCTTTTCAACCCAGACTGACAGGTAATTTCATGTCTGGGTATAAACAACATTCAGCAAACTGTATATACCTGTCCTCCCCATGCTCCTTACACTGCAGATGATACTTTACAGCCAGAGTGAATTTAGGAGCAGATGAGGGACTGTTTCTGTTTGTAATGGTGGAATTATTTTCTGGCAGTGAGGACACACTGAACACAGATGAGAAAGGTCTGGCCAACATAAGGAGAATGAAATAGAGTTGAAAATCGTGGGGAGAGTGTGTCCTGAAAGTCACAGAGGAGGAAAGTTGCAAGGCTGAATCCCAGAGTAGCTCTGTGGTCGGCACACGGTTATTAACAGGGCTGTATTTCAGTCGCATTCATTATTACAATGTATTCCCAATCTGTAACCCAATCAGCCACAACCCTAAAACCACCTGCCTTGTATTGTTTTGGTCAAAACAGCTCTGACTTATTAGAAACACAGGATGTCCTGTGGTGTCTGGCAGCAGACCTTTGTAGTCCTGTGGGTTGTGGAGAATGGGCCCTGTGGATCAGGCTTGTTTCGGTGCATCCCAAGGATGCTCGATCAAATTGGGATCTCTGGGGTTTGGAGGCCAGGTCAATGCCTTGGGCTGTCTGTAGTGTCCCCTGAGCTGTTCCTACATTGTCTTGCTGTCAAGGAGCATTAGTGCCATGCATGTATATGAATGCCTGGACCTGAGGTTTCCCAGCAGATCATTGCATTATAATAAGATGGTCGAGGTTATTTCACACACTTTACCTCGCTTTAACATTGTGGCTGATTAATGTGTAATTACAGTTAAAAATTTGTATCAGTTGCACATCACACATTTCTAAATATTAATGTCCAATTGACAAAACAGTTTTTGTATGTTGATTATGTAAACTGTTTGTAGAACATATTTTAATTTTCCCCATGATAACCCATACACAAAGTAATCTTTTGCAGAGAGCAAAATTGAGACTTCTTTGAGTAGAGGGTGAGACAAGGAAGGATAACCTAAGTTGATTTTAGAAAAAGTATGTGGAGTCATAGATGGAAGGAGTAGAGTAGTTGTGGACTCCTAGTAGTGGAGTTACACTGCCACGGCAGTATTGAGCAGTAGTTTCTGAGGTCATAAGGCAAGAAGAAAGAGATGGCTTTGTCTTACTGTGATGGATCACCATCTTCTCTTTTCACTCCACGAAACAGCAAGTTTTCTTCAACAGAAAAAACACAAGAGTGGGAAAAGCTTGAAAAGAGGTTTAAACCTCAGGAGTGTAATTTCACCTCTTCTTTCAATCTTCTCAGATTTTTTTCTGCCTTTCTTACAGAATGTAAGCAGAAATGACAATCAGATATTTAACATATTTTAGTAACTGTCTTTATGTGTATGTATGTGTGTGAGTATTGTTTTATGTGTTTATTGTTTAACAGCACAACTGATCAGAGGTGATCGCTGGTGATTACTGCTGTTTAAGGTGGTGTTTAATGCATGAGGGAAATGGAAAGTGTGAGGGAGAAAGACAAAGAGGGGAAGAGAGGGGAACGGAAATATGTATTTGCAGCCATAAAAGAGTATCTTTGTCAAATGGAAAGTAACAATAGTTTTATGTCACTATGGCTTTTCCCTATCTGATGGTCTGTTTCCATCTATGTAAATCACTACTGTATTATGATCATTTAGGTAGTTCTCTAGTAGGTTACTTGTTCCTTCCCATTCTGTGTTAGTCTGTTTATATCTCTGTGTATCTGCCATCGTTGCTGCATTTTAGTACAAACTCTACTTTTCACAGATGGATTTTACAACCATCGCCATAATCATCATCATCATCAGTATGATTCCCAGACCTCCATTTTCCTTCTGTTTAAAGGAGTTATTTTTCTCCCAGAGGGAAGGAAAAGAAACAAGAACACTTATACCATCCTCTTGTCAGTTAAGATGGCCTCAAAAATGTGAACAAAAACACTCAAAATCTGATGTTGCTGGGGAGCATCTCTTTCTTTCTTTTTTTCCATTCAGAGTAGGAGGTGGTAATTGAAGGAGGGCTGAAAATTGCTTTTCAGTCACAGAGCGGTTCTGATAGCAATTCATTACTTGAGGGTAGAAAAAAAAAACTCCATTCTTTTCACGGTTCTTGACAAAATGTTTTGGCCTGTGATTTTGCTTTGCAGTTTCATAGAGGTGTATTTGTGTTGTCAGTTTTCTAGAGACTGAGCTTATGTTGGGTGTGTTTTGTGTGGGCTTGTTGAACCTTCTTATGAAAGTAGATAGAATCATACTGACTGCAACCACTATTACTTCACACACCCATAAGCATGCTTACTCAATGACACTCCTCTGATGAACAAGTGATTCGTGGCAAGTCTTTCTTGGTGTGATCACTG
>OMNN01024020.1:18040-29407 GCA_900302755.1 Chromis chromis
GTTACTACATTGTTTTATTGGGTTGAGTTGTGCCTGGACAATTTCAGATACTTAAGACTGGTAATTAAATATATCTTTGATGTAGAGTAAAAGCTAATTCCCCTAAATCAATGTAAAAGGTTAGTCGAAGGTAATTTCATTAGAAGTTTTAATAACTCAAAAAGACTGATGCAAACTCCTGTGTACATTTTTTTTTTAGAGTGTACAAGGCTGCGAGATCCAGAACTGTGTAGGTGTATTTTTGCATTTTCACCATGGAGCTCAACAACATTTGGTGCAAACAACCTGAAATTTAGCGCCATGGTATCTAGGTGCTCCTACTCCACTGATTAAACACAATTTTTTAGCCACAATAACACAATTGTCTCTACACTTGCCCAACTCACCAGATCTAGCTCCCTATAATGTCTCACTCTTCCCCGAAATTTTATTTAAGTCTGGAAGGTTGCACACAGTTTAGGAGATTCAACACTCATCAATGATGGTGCTTGACTGGTTAGATAACAGTGTTGCAGGAGCACTGGGAGCAGAGTACTGTTGCACAAGGAGACTACTTCAACTGTGATGGTGGCCAAATTTAAATCCAGTTATTTTATTTTTTTTATAGGCACATTCTCTGAATTTTTTGATCACAGCTCATTTTCCAGTTTATAGCGTTATACACCGTAACAGAAATAGTTACCGTCTGATTATTCCCATTTGTGATGTTCACCTTCTTTCACAACTCAAAGGAATGTTTGAAACGACACAAAAACATCAAGTATTAGGAACTTATCAATGCCCTCCTTGTTGTTTTTCTCTCTTTCTATTTTAGACCATAATCACACCATCAAAATCTGATTTATACTTTGCTGAAACCTCACAGTTGGACGGCGGACACGGTTTTGAAGGATAAAGAGCACAGTTCAAAGAAAAAAGCGTGGATTCGTCTCTGGAGGTTGTTTAAGAAGCTTCGAAATGTATAAAGAGAAAGTGCAGCGGTATTAGTCATGCAAAGGGAAGCCTGGGCTCGAGGTGAGGATCAGTAACAACTGTGTCTGTGCAAAGCTTTAGGTGTTTAAAATATCTCCCCATTATTTCTTTTTAATCAAAAGTATGCCTTTGCTGCTAGCAAACACTGTTATCTCCTATACTGTTTGGTAATTGTCCTTGGATGGAGGAGAGAAAATATCATCATGGATCAAAATTCCCAAACATGCATATACAAACAACAATTACCATTTCCTGGGGCACAAGAAGGCAGAATAAACAAATATGGAATGCAGAGTATTAGCACACATTCTGCAGCTCCCAAAACAGGGAGATGTACTGGGTTCATGTCCTGCAGGGCATTACCAACTATTTGTTTTTCTCACATCTCATTTTTGTAATCACGTGAGACCAGATTTCTCCAGGGGACAGATCTTTTTGCACTATTTCATTACTGGGAGGGAAAAAAATGAAAAAGAAAATGAACCGGGCGTAGCAGAGGAACAAAAACAGAGTTTGATGCATGAAATGAAACTGTTTGTGCAGTTTCTTTTTTATCTGTGAATTAATTCCGTAATGAAGACTCGGAGACAAACAAGCGCAATGCACACGTATAATGATGTAAACAAGTTTTACCTGCCGACATTTGGAGATACCTCAAACTGTCAGGCTCATGGGGGATCAGTGAGCCAGGAAACGCTGCTCTCTGTGGATTAGCCTGTCACATCTTCCTTTGGAAAACGCGCCACTTGTGCCTATCGCTAATATAAAAATGAAACATGGCTGAGAAACAGGGTGTTCGGCTGCTTGTCACATATCTAAAAATAATGTCTTCATCGGGATTGAGATTGATCAAGGCCTGTCAAGGTGCACATCCCGCGGAGGTTTTATATATAAACCGCTGCATGCTAATCTTAAAATCTGTGCTGCTTATTAGTAAATAATCATCTACTGTGGCCTCATTTAGCCTCGTTGCAACTACGACGAAAACGTAAATTATTATCTCTTTCTCCTCTTTTTCCTTGAGATAAGCAGAAAACACACACGTTATTCTATTTCCAATTCCAGATTATTTTCGGTGGTGTGATGTTTGCACAGATGCTGCTGGAATACTGACGATGTCTTCAGCTTTTGTGACTACCTGCAGCTTCATGTGTCGCTTCTTTGATCCACACAGACCTGTCACCTTTGGTTTTTCTTTTGTTGTTGTTGTTTTTTGGGTTTTTTTATGCAGGCTTAAGATTCACCACAAGTGTTTCTCTTGATAAGGAGCCATTTGCTGCTCCCAGTTGGTTGTTAACCCACTTTGCAACTTGAAGATTTTTATTTTTTTTTATCCTCCAAAGCATGTCGGAAGGATTCTGTGTGTGGAAATTATTGCAATTAAGCAACCGATCTTTCAAGTGCGGGGCTGCAAATGCATCTAAAGACATGAAAGGCTTAAGGAGACATTAACAGGATGCTTACTGGTAATAACCATTAAAAGTATTCATTTTTAAAAATTTGAGATGTTACAACATGATGGAGCTACAAGCTTTCCTCTTAATTTTTTACTCAAGAGTTCTGTTGCATTTCCCAGTTAATTATGTACACGGGGAAAGCTGTTGTGCAAACATATGGATGCAGATGCATGAATATGTACGTGCAAAACTCCATGTGAAATGCGTCTATTTTTATCATGTATAATTCAACCAGAGCTTCTCACACACTTAACATTCCACTCAGCGTAAATGCATGTTCCATGAATACAGTTTATATGTTTGCTTTTAGTTTCACATTTGCATTTCACTTTTTACATACACAATTACTGCCCTCACATGTTGACCAGAGAGCTTCTCCCAAAGCAGCAAATACATGAACTCTGTAGGTTTAACTTTCAGTGATCAGCCATAACATTAAAACCATAACTGTGATTGTGTTGTTATAAAGGCTCTGGTCCACACGTGGATACATGAGGCAGTTCTTGAAGTTGATGTTGGAAGCAGCAAAAATGTGCAGCGTGACGGACTGAGAAACTGTGATGGTAGGAGATGGAGCATCTCCAGAACAGCAGGAGTTCTGCAGTTGTTACCAAAAGTGTCCAAGAAAGGAGAACCAGTGAAGCAGAGACAGAAACATGGACACCAAAGGGTCACTCATGCATGTGGTCTGATCCCTCAGAAGAGCTGTGGCAGCACAAACTGCTGAAAACCTTCAAGCTTCTGATAGAAAGAAGTCACAGAATCACAGATTCTGTGTAGCTGCAGACAGTCAGTGTCCATGTTGACTCCTGTCCACCACTGAAAGTTCCTACATCAGAACTGAACCATGGAGCAAAGGAAGAAGGTGGTCTGGTCTGATGTATAGTTTTCTAGGATGTGGATGACCGGATGCCTTGTTTATGTGGAGAAGAGATATCAGCAGGGTGGGAAGAAGCAGTGTGATGCTCTGGATGATGTTCTGCGGGGAAACCTTGAGTCCTGCGTTCATGTGGATGTTACTTTGATACCTACTTAAATGTTAAGTAGCTTTTCACTACAGGAAGTCGTGGCAGGTGTGAGATAGCGCCAATGTTTACATGAAACGGTCCCATAGTCGGCCATTTCGGGATGAATCCGTCTGTGTTGGATCTTCAGGCTCCACAGTTCCCACTACTTGTGACTCCCTGCAGACAGATCAGAGTAGAATCTTACTCGCTGGTTCTTGTATTTAATGTCTTTCTTCACCCGGGCAGCATAGATTACCTTCAGTTTGTCCCTGTGGTTGGAGCTTCATTATTGGCATTCTTGGTGTGGAGTTAGCGTCCCTCTTTGGTCCGACCTGGTGTGCTCTCTCCAGAACTATTTGGCCGTTAATCTCCAGTATTTCTGGGATCCATTTTTCCAAAAAGGAGCATGGTTCTGGTCCTCCGGCAGGTTTACCAACCTCAGGTTATTTACCCGTGATCTCATCTCCAGGTCCGACCCTTTATCTTGTAAAGCTTTGTTGGAAGTCTCCAGTGTTTGTACTAGGGGTGGGACTTTAACGCGTTAATTACGATTAATTAATTACAACAAAAATAACGCGTCAACTAACACAGAGGAATCCGATGAGAGCGCACCGCCCGGACCAACGGAAGGCAAGTCCCACCCCTAAAGACTGCCCGATGGAAGCCCCGAGAAGAGCTCGGCCCCGCGCAAACCATGCAAAAAAAGAATCTGCATACCACCGAAGCCAGTGCCAGCAGTCCCGGTCCGAGCACGAACAACCCAACTGCAGGTCTACCCATCCTCGGCCAGGGATACCCCTCTCCACACATCCTCAATGGCCAGCGACTCCACCGCTCTGAATGCACTCAAAACCGCACCCCCAATGCAAAACAAACATTCTCAAGACATCAAAAGAGCTTGAGTTGAAATAAAGTTCTATGAAAGCTTGAATACAGCCACCATTATGATGTATAGTGCCATTGTCAGACTGATGCAAAATAAACAATGTTTTGTTGTTTAAATGTATGGATGTGTCTATCATTAGATGCAGTCATAAACCAAAATCCATTTAAATTGAAAAATGTTGCTTCTTGTGGCAAATATTGTTATGCGATTAATTGCGATTAATTAATCACAAAGCCTCTAATTAATTAGATTAATTTTTTTAATCAAATCCCACCCCTAGTTTGTACATTAGCTCTCAGTGTAGCCGCCGCAACCTCCGCCACTTTCCCTTTTTCTTTACTCATCTTATTAGTTGTCGCCATCGCAGTACTTAGCAGAGTAGCTTGCTGTTACTTTTTCTGCCGAACCAGGTGTTTTGTTAGTAATTATCAGAAGTTGGCGCAGAAAAGTGCAAGGCCCGTCTTAACCGGAAATGCAGGTGGTTTTAAAGTTGTGGCATCGGTTACACAACTGTTGAAACTGTGTTTTTTTCTGTTCATTGGTGGTATTAGGAGAAGTCCTGTTTGCTGTATTGGACTCAATAGCACATCTGAGTGCACTGAACAAACACAGACAGTAGTCATTGACTGTATGAACAAGCTTGTGGTCATATTAAGACTTTATTTGGATTGAAAAAGGTAAACTATTGTTTTTCTGGCTGCAGATCTGACAGCATTGATGTCCTTTTTCTTCACATGTAGGATAATTATGTGTTTGATCTGGATGTTGCAGTTGGTCCGAGAATGAGAACCTGATCATTTCTTGATAAATAGGAGTAAATCATAGAGAGGCCAGGACTTTCTTTTGTATATTTCACTCATGATAAGTGATATAAAACCAACCTGGTGGTTTCAATTCTTTCTTATTTGTAGCAGAGCAGCACTCCAAATTATAACTTTTTTCTTAACTGGTGCAAAAAAAAAAAAAAAGAACATTTTCTGGCAACAACTGTGCCTTCCCCCATTTTCTTAATGATATTGTCAATATGATGAGACCATGAAAGATAGCGGTCCAGCATAATTCCTAGTAATGATCTGATTAGCTTGTTCTACTTTTTGATCCTGAGCAGAGAGTTTGCAGCACCGGAGGGATGTTGGCTCCATTCATCTGCATGTACATGTATTTTCTCTTTCATACATATATATTGTATTTCCAGCGATGGAGCCAAAACCTTCTGCCTTCCGCTGCCTGGTGCGATGTTCTGCCAACTAAACAGCTTCGACATGGACTCCACGAGACCTCTGAAGGTGCCCTGCAGTATCTGGCAGCAGATTCTTGCAGCTGAGAGTTGGAGCTGCTGTGGTTCAGTTCATCTTCCAAAACCCTGCAGATAGTTCATGGTTTGTCCCTCCTCAGACCACCGGGGCTGCTCCTGAGAATGTTTCCAACTGCTCATTTCTCTGTCGATTAAGTGGAAATTTAAATTTAAACAAGTCGACAAGTCTACCAGTAAGAAAACACTGGTTGTGCTCCAGTATGGATGTAATTGATTATCTTGCACTGTGCATCCAGACTCGTTATATTGCATTAATTTTCAAAGCTAAGTGGAAGCAGGTCTTGCACAGTCACTGCTGTTTTGAGGTTTACCTTGTTGAAACCGAGCAGAATCACAGCATCTGCAGGTAAACAAAGTCACGTTGGTTTGCTAAGTGTGGCTAACGTTAGCAGTGCAATGTCCACATGTCTGTACTCATTGCTCCAGTTGGGTATTTGTATGGTTTATTCCAACACAGCCCATGTATAATCCTATTTTAATCTAATTTAGCTGAGCTGGTTTTACCCATTTTCAACCTTGCTGATTTACAACACCTGCAGCCAGAGTGGAGCTGGCTGTAGAAGACCTTAGATTAAACATTTAACCAGCATTG
Organism: Chromis chromis; assembly: GCA_900302755.1. Taxonomy (NCBI): domain Eukaryota; kingdom Metazoa; phylum Chordata; class Actinopteri; family Pomacentridae; genus Chromis; species Chromis chromis. Next base: position 24,270 of record OMNN01024020.1, read on the forward strand.
TGCATTAATAAAATATTATTATACAATTACTTTAACCATCTAAAACCCCTCCAGCAGGTTTGAAAGCCATGTTACCTCTTACAAAATTGCCAAAATTGCACGATTTATTACAGTAAATAACTGTGATAACAGAATGAATCCTCTGATTTTCAGCTGTCCAAAGGCCCTTGAACTGATCGTGTGCGCAGTGCAGGTTAATTTGGGAAAATGAACCAAATCTATGCTTAGAATAGTGATATTTCATGAAAATAAGCTCATTCCACACGATTCTGACAAAAACTAAATTCTGCTTAAGTTAACTGCAGGCAGCGTTTCCACAGAGCACAGAGGAGAGGACCAGAGAGATTGAGAACAAAATCAAACATACTGGATCAATAAAATACATGCAGCATGGCTCAAAAACAGTAAACAGAGGAACAAGTTGTAGGAAGATACATTCAGCATGGTGAAACATCTTTCTAGAGATGATGTGCAGAGAAAAGTGAAAAAAGTTTGTGGAAATAGTCAAATATCTAATATGTAGCACCGCAATTTTTTCCCAGTATTAGTAACACCTGCAGACATTTTTTTGCACTTCTTTCCTTTTTTTTGTAAAATAATCAAAGAAATAATTGTGTCATTCTGCACAGAAGACATTTCTCAGTTCTCTCTCCTTCTTCATGGTTGTTCTGTTTCCATAGAGGTGCAGGACTTCATATTTATATTATAAAAACCGTCATATAGGTGTTTGTGAAAGTCTTTACACCTATTTTTCCCCACATCTAACTGCAAGAACCAACTCATTTTCATCTTATTAACACATACTCTTTGTAGTGTAAAATTATAGCACATTAAAAGTGGAAATATATGTGCGTAAATACACATAAGAATGAAAAACTGCTTCACGGCATCTCATGGGTGTGAACTCGTCTTGTTTACTGGCCTGTTAAAAACTTTCAAAGTGTTAAAGAAGTCACGGCCCTGAACAGAATGTATATTTAGACTATAAATCACTGTTTAGCACTTTGTCATAAGGGGGAGATAACACCTGACACAATTATTGAAAAGAAATTTATGGACACTCGTCCTGCTGATAACAGACGCAGCATCACTCAGAGTGCATAATGCGCTCGCTGTGCTGAATGAAAAGCCAAACAACAACAACAACCTTATTTAACTCTGAAAAACTGGGATATCCATCGAGTGAGAAAAATATCATCCTCCTGTCCTGGTCATCTGAACAAACTGACACACTGAATACATGAATCACATGTATCAATTCTGCTGATTCACTGGGATGCTTTTCATCAGCAGTAATAAATAAATAAATAAATTTAAAAAAGCACAGATTCAGCCGAGAACATCAACTTGTGTGAAGTTTTTGTGAGATCTGCTGCAGGCAAAGCTCCAGAGATAGATGTATTCATCCCCAAGCGGTGTTTTAAAGTAGAATCGGGAGTTTTAATGCGACGAAAAAGAGAGGAAATGCCGCCGTCTCGCCACTAAAAACCCAGGAAAAATAGCAGTATTTTTTAAATCTTCTAAAATAAAATGTTTTAATTAATTATAAAATATTATTGTACATATATGTGTAGTTACTTGAAAGAAGCATTTTGTATATTATGGATTGAAAAATGGTTAATTATTTTTTAAACTATTTATTACAAATTTTCCCCATCCTGTTAAATTACACATAATATCTAGTAAGAATAACAGAAGTAACTAAATTATAATATTAAATTCAATCAAAATGACATGCAGCAAGGAAATTAACTTGTTTAGCTCACTTTGAAATGTGTTTTATATACATATAAATAATATATATACACATGAATAGTAGGTGGACTGGAATGAATGAAACCAAAAGCATTCTTGCTGCAGATGTAGATTAATTATTCAAATGGCGGCTGTCAGAAGCACCACTGGTTGGATAATTGTTTAATACGCCTATAAAGGAATTTACAATAACATTATCCCCGGACAAGACGCTGTGATAACCGAGGAATAAAAAAAAGAATTTGTCAACTTTGTCAAAGGGAATTAGGCCTCATTGATTTTGCTTAATTTCATCCAGTTTGGATGCTTCAGGGCGGGTAGCTGTTGCCCACGGCGATGCTGGATTAAAAGAAGCCCCCTTAGGACCTGCCTGGAGAGCAAACCGATGGTGCTAACTAACAAGCTCTTATGTTTCCTCCCTTTGTTCACATTATTCCGAATTAAAGATTCCCCATTCTCATCATTTGCATTTGATTAAAGGTGATTAGATAAGGCTGCCATGGAAAAACATAACCGCTTCAGCGTGGCTCACCTTAGCTCGCTGCTGTTTAATCAACACAGACAACAGCGCAGAACCGACCCGCTTTTGTTGTTCTTCTCCTGGATTATCAAAGCAATGTGCAAATGACTCTGCCAGCGTTACACATTTAACTCATTTATATCTGCGTTAAGAGGGACTGACAGTGTTTAAAGCGGCGATGAGGCTTCTCACAGAGGAGAAAGTTGACACGTCTGTTAAGGCGCCAAACAGGGATGTAAATTGTAATCAGGCCGGTCATGACCTTGTCTCGTCGCCGCGATAATGAGATGATGAAGCGCGGTCCTCTGGGAAGGTGTTGAGTGCATGTTCTGTACGTTAACAGTCGTAACGCTGCCCACACAATTACCAGCAGCGTCCAATCAGAAAGCGCACAAAGAAATCTGAAGATGACTTTGACTGGAGTCTTTAGCACACTGTGAAAAGTTTGTTTAAATGTTTTTTTACTGTAATTTTACAGATTCTCCTGGTTTTGTTAATTGACATATAATAACTGGTAAAATCAAAAGTATTAATCTACAAACTGATTAAAAACTGTATATGATGTTCACATCAATAAATTGGTTTCGATTTGACTTTTTTACTCTATCTACATTAGCTAAAATTATAATTACAAGGTTACAATTTAATTTAGTAGACGCTTTTATCCAAAGTGACGTACATAGGTAGGTAGGTGGGGCAGCATTATGGACCTTGCCTAAGGGTCCTCATTGGATACCTGCGCCCTGACCGGGATTTGAACCACCGATCTCTCATGCCAAGGTCTGGGGTGTTAGTTACTGTGCTATCCAGCTCTTACAGCTTTTACAGCAATTTGCAGTCATTAAAAGAAAAATTATATATTTTAAGAATTGGTAATATACTTTGTAGATTTTTCACTAGTAAACTAGTAACAGAAAATAAGTATTATTTTAATTTATCGATATAAAAAAACAGGCCAAAACTCTCAATCACATCTGCATTTTTACCTCCACCAAGCGCAAAGCAGAGGTTATGTTTTTGCCGGCGTTTATCTGTTTGTCTGTCCGTTTGTTTGTTTGTTAGCAAGATAACTTGAAAAATTATCAACAGATTTTGATTAAATTTTCAGGAAATGTTGATAATGGGCCAAGGAACAGGTGATTAAATTTTGGTGCCCCCCTTCCCTCCCACCAAAGTATATTCGTCATTAATTGGACCCCAACATCCATCGCAGCGGCTCAATTTTTAGACTTTAGCACCTCGCACCCCCTGGTGCATGGTAAATATTTTTTAATTGTAATGACATGAATTGTATTGACTTTCCCAGAATGCTTTGTTAAATTACAGAAACTATTTACAAAAGTCACAGACAACTTTTTTTTAAAAATTCAAGCAAAAACTGTAAATAATTTTATTTTTAAATATATTTTTTAAAATCGTATCTTTAACTGTCCCCTTGTCATCAAGTCATCTGTAGGGTTTTTTTTTGTTTGTTTGTTTTTTACAGTAATTTGCTCTTTTATAATGTGTGACTATAAAATCACACTGCTTTACTTTATCTTAATCTGCTAAAAAATAATATTATTTTACAGATATTTTAGGTTATTTTCACAGTCTTTGAACGTTACAGTATTCCACTGTTTTTTAATGCTTTGTTTGTTTTTGGCACACTTGCTGCCAGATTATCCCTTCATTGTTTGTTTTTACAGTGCGATACAGCGTTTAATCAGGAAGGTCAAAGCCAGAGTGTCAGCCTTCGCTCGGACCGAGCTGCTGCTGCCATTTGATCCGTCTCCTCATGGTTCCGGTCCTGACCAAGAATTCAACCCGACCCACACAGGCAGTCATTCAAGGCCTTGGCTGCAGCCTGCATGTACAGCTGAGGCAGAAGGCCTGCTGGCTTCGCTATTACAGAAATAAATCCAAGGACAAATGAGCAAGTTTGGCAGCTCTGAAAGTGAAAGGAAAGCAGGAGAACAAGAGGAACGGCACCGTTTCTCTCTTTAAGTATCAGTTGTGGTCGCTCAGCGCCTCCTGAATCTATTCCCGGATGGTGCAGTCGCAGCGATTGATCTGAAAAGGTGTCATTAGCTGCAGGTTAATGTAGAGGACATGAGTAAACATGATCAATGTTTATCTGCTGAAAATGACCAGGGGCCTTAAAGCTCAGCTCAATACAGCTGATGATGGGCTTCCTGCAGTGTGCAGATTATATGCTTTATATAGAACACTGGGCTTCAGCTCCCACCGAGGCATTTAACGTTAAAATCCTTCAAATATTAGGACCGTTATTGCGTTCTACTGTCACCTTTCTACATCGGAATCACAGAATTAGAATATCTTGCATTCAAAGTGTGTTTGTCAGGAAAGGTTGCATGCAAACACTGGACGTGGTTTGGAAGACAAAAGTCATTGCTTGCACGGATTTCATGTAAAGTAGAAGATTATAGATGGTGGGTTCACGCAGTTCTGTTGTTGAGTTATTATTCTATCACTGTGATGTGGCAAAGAAAACATACCAAGATGTAACTGATGTGTATGTTATTAGGACATAATAAAAACATGATACTAGTCGGAACAACCTGATTTTTATGAGTAATCAACTTAAAAACTTGTGTTTACATTGCCAAACATCAAGGAACTGGGGCCTCATTTATAAAACTTGCTTACGCACAAAACGGGGCTTGAAAATTGCGTACGCCACTTCCTACGCAAATGTTGGGATTTATAAAAATAAACTTGGCGTGAGAATGTGCGCACCGGTACGCCAACTTTGATGCTGCCGTAAGTACATTTTGGAGACACGGGGAACTGGCGACGCAGATGGTGAGGTGGTGAACTGAAGCCAGATTGATCTCATACATTTAATGTCATCACATATCAG